>JAPWDM010000006.1:24766374-25061000 GCA_035578155.1 Brachynemurus nebulosus
AGTTCGGGATTGGTGTGGGTAAGATACGTGTTGAAAAAATTTTTATTTCGAATTATATCTTGATCGTAATGTGTCGGCAGACACACACTAATGATTTCTAATAAATTCTCTTGAATTTTCAATGACGCTTGACTTAATTCGTAATTTATCACTTGAACTAACATCGTTTTATCGATGGCTAAGGGATAAGTTTTATGGATGGCATACATTTTATGATAAAACGTATTCTTATCCGCCATATTTTCAATCCTTAACCTCACTTTGTCCAAAATATCTCGTGACATTTCATTTTTATCTGCTAGTATTTGCATAAATATGCCAACAAGTTCAGTTGCGGGAGAATAAATTTTCGTGAGTTCTGTGTTACCGACATATTCAAGTAACGTTTGGAAAAATTTATTTCTTTCTAGCAAATTTGACCATAGAAGTATATTGTTTTTTAAAAAGTAAGCGGACACTTTGATTCGATGTTCAATTTCTCGAGCATCAGTTTTGGGTTCACTTAAATAATTGATTATATTTTGCGAGGGGATTATAAATGGACGCCACAGTTCAATTATACTTTTCAGAAGTTCTAAATTATATTTATATATGTCGGATCTTGGGTGATAGCATCGGGGTATTAAGTATTCTAGTAATTCGGCGAGGATTCTTTGGTCATCTTCATTCAGTTCTTTAACGTTCCACTGCGTAATTAGAAGAATCTAAACAAAAGGGGGAAAAATGTAATAATGTGTGAGTCCACTGCGCATGGACACTACTAAACCGCGTAAACGCACTTGTTACACATTTAAATTCTTGCTAAAATGCGTCTGCGCGATTTAGTAGTGTACATCACCAAATCACTTACCAAATCACTCATGAAATAATTTATTTCATTCCCAACGCATCCTTCTACGATGGCCTTCATAATAGGCCCGATTAACCACTTCGCATACACTTGGAAATCTTCTGAATTATTGTGGATAATTTTCAAAATAAATATTTTTATATTCTGATGCGTGTTTCCACTTGTTAATGCTGGTAATAGACCATCCTTAATCCAACACGGTAAATTCATAGTTGAATTCTCTAATTGTGTTACGTAAGACACAAGGGCACAAATTGTGGACATACATTCATGTTTATTAATATCATCCAGTTCAATACTGATTTCAGGATGTTCTGGTAAATTTGCATTTAGTCCAGTTGGAGTTTTTAACATGGTTGTAGAAAAATCGAATTTGAGTATATCGTTTTGTAGGGTACTGTTGAAGATGTTTTGTGTCGATAAATATTCAAGCGTGTTTGGTATCGTTAGGGACTCACTTTTATTTTTACGCACCATTCTTCGGATACGTATCACCTAAAAATGTTTTAACTGTAGAATCACTAAAGCAATAAAATTATGTTAGGGATGAGTGATTATGGACCATTTACGTAACCGAATAATCGTAATACTAATGAAAAATTAGTAATTAAAAACTGAAAGATCATTATAATTGAATGATATTATTTACTAATCATAGTAATCATTATTTTACAGTCCACAGTAAGGTTTATAAGACCATGATTTAAATAGAGCGTATTGCAAGGACATCTGGTGTTAAAAAGTCAGACTATTCTTAAACTGCATTTGAATTTGATTTGATTTTGATGCGACTTTAGATATAAACAATCGGTAATTATGGATACCTATATACAGGTATACCCTTTTATATCGTTATATTTTGAATATATTTTGGATATGCGTGTATACATTTCTTGTCACAACATGTTTGCCTGACTTTAATTTTTATGTATTGTGTAAGGTATTTTTTGATGTTACAAATAAATGATTTATGTGTATCAATTGTCTTTTTTCTTCCAGTAAAATGTGAGAGAGACAATACATTGTTTTGTTTTCGTAAAAATATTTTTTTAAATGACAGCTTATTTTTTTATTAACAGTCAGTCAGTCAGTCAAATTTTCAACAATTTTAATTTTAAAAAAGTTAAAATTTTTGTACTTTTTTTAAAATAAGGCTTTTTTGTAACTTAAAACTAATTTTTATTAACAACTGATAGTTAATAGAGAATATACCGATACAATCTTTTTTTTTTAAAAAAAAAAATTTATTAACGTTTTAAGTTTTGAAAATATAAGTACGATCCTGTCAGCACCGCAAGATTTCGAACAATAATTATAAACAATATACTAACACACTCAAACACAATTATTTTGAAACACGGAAGGGTGCTATTATACACATCTTGTATGATGACGTAATTATTAAATGAGAGCGTGCGTCATGGGAGCTTACTATGTATAATTAACTGTGGTTATTTTGTCGTTCGGTTATTTAGTCACAGCACTCATAATCGCAATATCTTGAGATATTTTCATAATCGAATGATTTCATTAGTATCATTACATAATCACCCACCGTTAGTATATTATTACCTCTTTCTTCTTAATCGGTAATTCATCGAATTCTTGTGGAAAATGGTAATTAATTGTACAATCAAACATTTGCGACCAAAGATTAAATTTAAAATATATTGTATACATATCCAAATCACGTTGTGTATTCGTGATTATCGCAACTGCAGTATTATAACAAGTACAAATAAAATATCGATATGTATTTTTATATAACTGATCGGCACCTGCATCGACTTCTTTAAAAATAATACCCAAACATTCTTTAGTAACGTCCTTTTTCAAATCGGCTAAAGAATTTAAAGATAATTTTTCTATAACATCAATCTGAAGTTTTTCATCAATATTGAAAAAATATTTAAATAATTTTAAACTGATTATTTTTGTTCGTAACGACGAAATTTCGTTATTAACTAAATCGGTTTTAGTTAAATTTTCATACAGTTCGATTAGGTTTAATTCAAAAAAGGCGCGAATTGATTCATCTCTTGCCAGATCCAGTAACTTACAACTAAATAAATTGACTTCGTAGTGTTTTTCAGAATCGTTTTTGTAAAGATTGTAAGTAAAAATTAGAATATTCTGTTGTTGTTCATCGTTCATTTGAGTCATAACAAAATTTAAACTATTATCCAACACGTCTGAGCAATGGTTGTTTTCTTTAACCCAACTGTTTTCAGACAGCGTGATATCTATAATCAGTTGTAATAACGCCGGTGATTTTGTTTTTTCAAATAATTCGGTAATTTTTTTGTAAAGTTTCGTGCATTGAATAATATTCTCTTCTCTTCTGTCGTTTGATAATTTCAAAAAATAATTTTTTAAGAAGTGTAAAGAGTCCCTAAAAATTAATAAATCATATAATTATTATACTTTTTTCGAACGGAGTCAAATTGTCTTCCAATCATTTATTGGCGATGCAAAGATTACGCGAGCGCCTCTGATTTTTTAAATTAGAAACTGTGTTAAGTAAAAATTAAATGTATTGGGTGGGACCTGCCGAATGATGACAGGACATCTGGATTTTAAAAATCAGACTATTCTTAAAGTGCATTTGCTGAAATGTCATTAATGATTTGAACTTTGTAGATTTAGATGTACATACAACCGATTTGTTTTTTCCATTCATTGACAGTTTTCCAGTCAGTTCATGACGTATACCATTCAAATTTGACGTTTATATATTGTAAATTGTAACATTCATTAACTCATTGGCGCATTTTTTCATATTTTTACTACATTTTAACTGTTTTTCAGATACACAATTCTCTCTCCTTCAACAAAATTACTTTGCTTCGAACTTGTGTCCACTCACGTACAAATAGTTTTAATATTTATCATTTTTTCTTCATATCACACTTATTGTTGCATATAAAACTAATATCAATGCACTTTTTCATCAGACATTTTTATTGAGCCACGCCTATTTGACAGATTCCAATACGTATATTTTTACTTGATAGTAGTTCTAATTTTACCACTAGAGGCGCAAGTGAGAATCTTTGCGTTGCCAGTATGTCAAAGAGGGTTAGAACCGAGTTTTTTTTTCCTATGAAACAAAAGTGAACTACAAGTCTATCGTTACACTCAATAATAAAAAAATTTAAACGATGGAAAACTTTATGATTCGGGAAAAATATCATATTCATACGTATCCTAACTAGAAGTTATCAATAACAAAAACGTCATTGACTACACGTGATCAATGATTGATTTAAATTAGGATCTTTTCAATTTAAAACCCAACAAAACCCAAAAATGGGTACCAAAACTAGAATTAGTAAATTTTTTCTGAAAAAACTACTAATTTACACACTAATTTACATAATATGTAAAACAAAGAAGTCATTTTTTATAAGGCTTAATAAGGCTTTATAAAATATTTGTATTAAAAAATATTTATTACAAACCTAACAACAAAGTAACAAATACTGGATCAAAATATCTAATCCCAAATGGCCCTTTTAAAGGCAAAATTTTGATTGTGGTATAAATATTGTTAAGTGGGATATCATTTTAAAAGGGATTTGATACCAAAATATCGTATTTAAAATATCATATAATTAGAATTTAACAAAACTGAAAAAAGGACCTGAAAATCCAAATTAATCAACATCTTAGGAAAAACAGGAAAATTTCACTATAAATAAAAGAAAAATGTTATTTTAAGACAATATATTGAAAAAAATGGGTGCAAATTGACAAAAATAGTGTCAATAATTTTGATTTCAATGTAATGTTGTAATGTGTGATACCATTTTAAAAGGAATTCGATACGAAGTACAATTATGTAATTAGATTTTAATAAAACCGAAAGAGGGACTAAAAAAATGGAAATTAGTCAACATTTTAGGAAAAACGGCAAATTAATTTTGATTTCAGTATACATATTGTTTGTGGGTGTTACCGCGCGAAACGTGCAGGGGTGTCCCTTAGTCCAGTATATTCTTTTCAGTCGAGTGACAATTCGACTCTTTTGGGAGACTTTTTATTTTGGGAGACAATTTTTCCATTGTTTTAAAATGTGTTTAAAAAAATAACACCTAAGTAACTCTTACCTTAATTTAAAAAATTCGAAATCATCAGGACCTGTAAGGTACACAATAAAATCAATCACAGCTATTTTATGACAAAAATCAGTTAAATCTCCTGAATAGTTATCACTGCTATTCAATTCTTGAATGATCCATTCATGAATATTCGTTAAACCTGGATCTTCTAACAATTCTCTCGGATTCTCTATACCGGACAAGACTGATTTAAGCGTCTGAATAAAATACATCTTCTTTTCAACATGTTCGTTTACGTAGCGCTGGATTGATCCCCATTTTGATGAAATACGATGTACCACTTTCGTCAAAAACGGATCCATATTTCCACTGGTGTATTTTAAAATTTCATTTATTATGTTTAAAGAAAATGCTACAATTTCGAAATTGATTAAATTTTCTACAGGCAACATTATAATTTTTTCAATTAAAATTTCATGAAATAAGGACAAAAAGTAGATTCCGTAGTGCATATGTTTTAAATTTAAATCTTTTATTCCACAATGATTATTTATACAATCACAAATTTGATCGATATTTGGATTAATCATTGAATATTTAAGGATTAATTTGTAATATTTCAACGTGGCCGGCGATAATGCAATCGCAGTTAATTGATTCTCTTGATATTCAATTATATTTTCATAGATTGCCGTTAGTAATTTTGAACTTTCCGGAAAAACAATATATTCCGGTTGTGAGATTTCCTTTAATACTATTAATCCTTTAATAAATAACATATCTTCGTTATTTATAAAATCTGATTTTCGTGATAACTTTATCGAAGAGATAATATCTGTCGATTCGATATATTTATTAATCATTTGAAAAAATTTATATTTAACAGCTGCATCCCTGATTATTGCAGTAACCAATGATTTGATTGTCGGTAATATAGTGTCCTCTTTTATTTGAAAATTGATCTGTAACTGGCAGGGTTTCAATAGGGATGTACAAACTAGTTGAATATATAAATCAGACTGCCATATCTGAATTAAATGTCCACAGTCTAAATTCAAATTTAAAAATTTGACAATATCTAATAATGTATTGAATTTGAGATCATCTAATTCTTTTTGATCTTTAATCAATTCGTACTGTTCAATCGTTTGATTAGTTTCCGATTTACTGACCAGAATCATATCGATAAATTTCAAAATGGCGTCAACAATTTGATGCTGAGTCCCATAAAATAATTGAATGGTAGATAAATATTGATTTTCCAAAATCCACAAATAGTAATTAATTAAAATACGTAATTTTTCTACGGTTTGTAATGATTTTCTTATATTTTCAGTTGAATTCAATTTTGGAAAATCAATTTCTTGAATGTTATCAATAATTGATCCTTTTAGATCAAATTGTCCCAAACAAAGGGATAATTTTGAAAATAATTTTTGACATTGCTTACTGTACAGTAGGCTATTCGAAGTACATTGACCGATAAGCCATTTGACGGTGTCCACGAGTAAAATTCCGTCAAGTGAAGGCGGTTTTCGACGAGTGTCGTCCAAAACTTGATTAAAAATTTGACGATTATCCGTGATACCGTTTGAAATATTATCTAAGGCTTTAATAATTTGACTAGTACAGTTAGTGCCATTTTTATTTTTCAATGACAAACTTATCAAAAAGCAATGTAGTAACTCGAGCCAATAGATGTTTATAATATTTTTACGCAATTTCAAAATTTTATGAATACTGTTAAACGCCAGTGCAGCTCCAAATCGTTTATTTGAATCCAAATTCGACGAGAATGTTATTATCATCGAAATAATATCTTCGATGCTCGACAATTCGTTAGTTCCGAGTCGTCGTGTGCTCCAAAGTATATATTCGTGTAAATATTCGGCGGATATTTGCCGTAATTTGGCGTTGGTCGGATGTGTAATTGAATTCATTAAAGTATCCAAAAAAGTTTTCTTGTCTAAATTACTCAAGTTTTGAAAACTGGTTATACAATGTATTAGTTGAATGGTTAGTGGTTTGAAAAGTTGTTCAATGACTGGATCCAGATCACAGCTAAGTTCCAATAATGTGCGAAAGAGTAACTGCATGATTTCAGTAAATTTGTCCGATTGCAGTTGTTGAAGGTCTAAAATAATAAATTCAGAAATAAAAACATAACGAAAAGTGAAACATTTACAATCAAGAATATGCATGTATTTCAAAATTATTTTTTTTAGATGCAGCTAGCGACCCGTTTTGGTTTCGCATGGGAATTGCTGCTAGTTTTAAGATCTTTGCTTGGATTTTTTGTTTAATATTCATTCCCCTACCCAAAAATACAGTATCAACTAAAATTACTATTTAATTAAATAAAATTCGGCAAGTGCTTGTTAAACGTGCATTATGTCAGGATTTCGTAGTTCAATTCACAGTTCTCGGAATAAAATATTTTTTGCTTTTATTTAATATTAAAATTAACCTTTAGTTTGTTAATAATATGATTATCTAAAACTTTTACTTTTTATATGAATTTAAAAAATTTCAATAATCGTTTTTAAAAAACGATTGATGAAATTGCGTAAGATCCGACACTGACTATTATAGAGTGCGAGTAGATCACCTCATGCGATGATAAAAATCAAGAATTCATAAGAATTTCGTTGTTATAACTAAGGAGCGGATATTTTTCGGATCAAACAGCATTCGTGTTTTGTATATGCAGGTATATCGCACTTGATGTAATTAATGTGAATAAAAATGAATAGATATTTTGATAAAACATACATACAACTGAAATATATTATCTGTCTATCTGCCTGTATATACAAAACACGATGCTGTTTGATCTGAAAAATGTCCGATACCTAGTTATAACTACGAAATCCTAAAAACAGAAAAGTCATTCATATTTTCTATCCTCATCCTCATTCGTCTCCATTCGCCAGAGCACTTCAGGGGTGAATGGGGACGGGCATATTTTCGGATTTACTGGTTAAATAATAAAGAATATTGATTTTTAAAATGGTAAAAATAAAAAATAAGTTACTGAAAACAAAATGAGTCTATTCTTATCATCTAATGCAACGCAAATTGACTTATTTTTGTGACTTATCGAATACAAATTTTAAAAATGTTCCGTTCGACTCCATTTTACGGTATGCTGAAACAACGGAAATAACCTAAATAAGTAAACTTGATGCAATGACAGACTATTGAGGTTATTGTAATTCAATTTTTGGTCTTTTTATTATTTTTCTGGAAAACGTGTTGAGTGTTTGTTTTCATTATGTCATTTATACAAACTATAATGACAACGTACAGATTTGTGAGAGAAAAATCGTACAATTTGCCGAAAACTGACGTACATTTACGATCTTTTGGGAACACTAACGTCTCTGGTGTTAATACCAAGAATGAAATATGCTTTGTTACGTCATATAATGCGTTAAAATGGCAGATTTTAAACCGTAGTAAACTACCATGTAGAAAATTATCGATATTTTTTTTTTTTTTTTTAGATAATTTTTGCTAGACTTAATATAAGTTCCTTTACCAACACTTACACAAATCAAACCAACTGCGGGGAAAACTAATTGCTAATACTAATTGTTAAACTATTAAAACTATTACTTCTTGTTCCTTTACCAACTTGTAAAACTATTACTAATTGTTCCTTTACCAATTTAGACAATAAAATAAACACATGCATATTCCCTATTGAGTTTTAAAGACAAACATTTTTTTTTAAAGCTTACTTTTTCCTATCACGTACACAGACAGCGCATGCAACGTTTCACAAGCATTAATCCGTAACTTCCGGTTTGATGACTTTAAACATAATTCAATAATACGTGGCAATAACTGATCTAAATATACACACGATTTTATGTCTTTAAAAAACACGTCATATTTCAATAAATTCGGCGCAATTACAGATTCTGCATCATCTTTCAAAAGGAACACTTTTAGATCATCATCCAAAACGCTCAACAAGGTTAGTATTTCCTGTCGTAATTGTACCAATTCCGGATTCAATTTGATACTAACTTTTTTATTTTTTAATTCGGTGGTAGCGCTCGCAGAACTGTCAAGTTCCATATATTCTGATTCAATTTTTAAAAAATTATTCAACTTTGGTAAGACTGTACTAAATATTAGTACAGTGTCTTCATATGGTAATTCACGATACCATTTTTGTAATGCTGTAACTACTTCTAGGGCCAAGAATAGATGTGTTTGGCCGATTTCAAGCGCACATTTGAATACGGACGGTATTAACGGCAAGAAATTTTTTGACAATAAATATATGGGACATGAAAGAATCATACGTATCATGCTGATACGTAAATCATCGTTACTGTACTGTTGAAAGGTGTTTAAAATTTGATTAAAGAAATTATTAAGCAATGTCAAATTTGTGAAATTTATTTTTTCGTCAAATTTGTTGATAATTAATAACCCCGCGCTGATTAATTTATAAAAACCACTCATATATGGATTTTTAATTGATAAAAAAATAACTTTTTCAAAAAATACATTAACATATTTCTTAAAAAATTTACAATCAATTTTTTCGAAAATATCACAGTAAAAATCAACAACATTAATAAAAATATTCAAATCATTTTGATTATTTAAAATCGCATCATCAAGATTAAACGAATCGATTTGATCGATATTTTGAATTGATAAATCAAGTTTTTCGATTATTATAAATAGTGTTTGAATTATTTCATGCCAAATAAAATCTTCAAACAGATCCGATTCGACTAGTTTAAGCCAAAATGGTAAAAATTTTTTATAGGTTATAAGTTCGACGTCATTTTCGTCGTGTAATTCACTCTCGATTTTTGTATTGTGTGCGCATGTCCAAATAACACCTTGATATATAATATCGGACAAGAATTTATTCAATGATTCAGTGCCGTAATCGGTTAAAATTTTTAATGATTTAATAAATGAATCAGTGGCATTTTTTTGACAGTAGTATTGTAAATTTGGAAATACTTTAATCATTAAGATATTAATTTTTTGAATTGTAACTAATTCGTCGTCTGTTACGTTATGTAAGTAGACGATTATTTCCGACAGCGCTTGAATACATTCGGGTAAAAATTCCAAATTGTCCACATTATTAGTTTTTTCGATTTCGATAAAATAATAGTATTCGACTTTCTGCGCGATTAGACGAAACAAGTCCATAACATCTTTTGATGAAAGATACACTGTGCAGGGGCCAGAAAAATATCCAAGACCACATATTGCTAATCGAAGTTCTCCACTAGTGGAGTTGGTTTTTCGTAGAATTTGTCGAAAATGATTATAATAATATAAAAATTTTTCTCTATTTCTTGGATTTTCACTGTTTCTTTTCAGTTCGGTTGCTACATATTTATAAAATTTACAAAATGGCTCAATAGTTATATTTTTATTTTTTTGTACGCAATTTTGAAAGTTCCTGTTCCAAAAACTATCATCTTGAAATATTTGCGTGGAAAATAGATGTGCATTTTCGTTAAATAATATTAGTACACCTAGAGTAGGAAAATAATTATTAAATTATTAAGAATAACATTTTCTCGTACGTTATGTAAATGAAGGATATACAGAATGAATCATCTGAGACACTTATTTTGATCAAATTTCCATTACTTGAACTCATATTTTTGAGTAATTAAATTTTAAAATTTAAATTTTTCAAACACGCAATATTTTAAACCTTTTAAACAAATCATATGAAAAAAATTTTTTGTCTCAAAATGCCGGACTTTTTACTGCCAGTGATAAGTACAATATAAAAGTTACAAAAAAACAAAAAGAAAAAAATCAAAGATCCCAACATCAAAAAGGTGAACCCTAAGAATTTATAAAATATAATTTATATCTAAACTATGTTGATAAAATTGAACATTATTTAGAATTATACCGTATTTCGGAAAATCTGTCACAGATGGCGGCACCTGTACCAGTGAATATATACATATCACAGCATTTTGAGCCGCTACATTACAGGACGAGTTAACTCGTCTTAATCATTTAAAGAGTTAAAGAGTTAATAACATAAGGCCAACCAATACGTCGAAGTGATCTTAAGACAATGTAAATAATGGAATTAAATTGGTTAAATATATAAAAAACGTAAGCAATCTTCAATGAATTAATGAATATGCGTCAAATTATTAAACTAGTCGTTATTTTAAAATATAATATATTTAGATATAATATATTATAATATTATACATTTTGAAAAATAATTAAAAGTGAGAAACGTACATTCTAAAATATGGTCCATTTCATTTAAATTTAACCATGGTTCTCAACTTATGAATTTAAAAACTTTCCGTTTTCTTGGCTTTATCTCTTTCATTATTGCACTTGCGTAAATTTTAAATTGGCAGTTTGTTTTTAGAAAAGCATAGAAGATTGATTTGTTTCGAATAAAAGAATTATTTATTTCTTTAAAGATGACTCATGTTCAATTGTATTTGAAATTGGGTATACTACCTATACCTATCAAACTGTTAAATAGAATTCGTTTCTTGAATAATATCCTATTTAGAAAATTATAAATTTGCTACATATTTCGAAAATTAGAGGAGCTTTAAAGCTCATAATAATAATAATAATCGGCCCCCCTACCGGTAAGTACAACAATTTTTTGTTTCAGTTCATAGTTTGGCCATGATAAAAATGACAATTTTCAAATTATTCATCCTGTATAAATAAAACAGTATATCCTTTTTTTATAATATCTTACTTTTGAGAGTTTTTGATGTACTAGCGAACTGTTGATCGATTTCTCTTCTAAAAATTTCTTTAATTTTGTTATACAGATTAGCACAATATACACGATCCGTTTCAATTTTTGACGAGTACACACTTAGAAAATTTATATAACCATCTAAATATCCTTGTATGCTTCGTTCCCAAAACTTATTGATCACTTCTGTTAGTTTTTGTAAAAGAAGATTTCGAATTTCGTAAAAATAAGGATTAAAAGCTTCAGTATAAAATTTACAAAGTACACCAATTAAAATTCCAAATACTTTTTCAACTAAAAAAACAAAATAAAATATTTGAAGCAGGTCTAAAATTTTTTGAAAATATGAAATCAAAAAAATATTCTCACCTATTTGTGAAAAGTTAAAACGTCTGACAAGTAAAAATTTATATATTTCAACGGCTACATCAGTATTTCGAATTAGTTTTTTAGAAATAATTTCTATAAAAAGTTTTATAACTGCCTCTTGCACTTTTGCACTTCCAGTGTTTTTAAAACACGTAAAACACGCTTCAATAATACCTGGTATATAAAATTTACAATATTTTTCAGCATTTTTCACTAATTCTTGACATAATTCAAGTATTTTAACGATTAACATATAATTCGCTTTTATTAAGAAACTGTTAGTAACAAATTTTATTAACCCATAATTTTTATTTAATATTTTCGCCGTATTCAAACCTAAAATTATAATTAGTTTAGTCAGGACTTGTGTAGACGATAAGAAAATATTCTTATTCGTGTACGAACAAGAATTAATTAGTATATGTATAGGTACGGTCAGATTTCTGACCAGTATATAGTCATAAGAACTTTTTCTTATTGCCTGTATAAGTCCTTAAGGAGGGAGTTCACGCCAGAAACGGCTAATAACCTAATTTTTTTCGAATCTCGTTTTTTGTTTTTATTTTGTTCTATGGCTCTTTACAAACACGGTGATATATAAAACATGGCCAAAAAAATTTTTTTTAAGTAGAAAAATATTTATTTGTGAGCCGCTGTACAGCCAAGTTGCTGCTCCTTTGCAGACAACGCTCGCCCCCCCCCCCTGCCTCGCGATTTGATCAGTAATATTTAGTTTTGATGTGTACATGAGTTATAGTATGCACTGACATAATGTTGCTTTATTTGTATGCCTTTGTAGACGTATTTTCTTAAAGTTGATTTATTTTTTTCAACATCTGCTTTGTATGTCATTTTACCGTTTCCCGAAAGTTGTGTTTTTCCCGACAAGGAAAATCATATCTCAAGTTCCAGAATAGATAGAGACAAAATTTTTTTAAAATTTTGTTCATAAATATATTGCGCATAAAGTGAAGTATGCTTTTTCCGTTTGAACAATTGTAACTATTTTTAAACATTTTTTTTTTTTAATAAAAAATTGGGTTTTATAATTGTTTGAAGTTTGGGATTACAATTTTATAGTTAATTTTTAAATCTACCTGAAACCCATACTCAGCTTTATGGACAGGTCTTTTAGGAATAAAATAATGAAAAAATATTTAAAAAATATTCATTACTTTTTGAGATATGGCGTTCCTTGTAAACGCTTAAAAACTTATGAAAAAGGGACCCCTCCCCTCACAGGGAAGAGTAATGAATGTTTCAAAAACAAATTTTTCTATTTGTAACCCTCCTTAATTTAAAAAAAATTACAACGAGCAAAATAATCATAAATAAAAAAGTTGCTTTTTTATTTGAACTCCCCCTTAACGTAGTTGCTCTGAGATAGTCAGGTACAAAAGTATATCACAAAAAAAATTTTCTTTCATCAAAAATTAAATAGGTAATGCATTAATATACTTCAGTGATTATATTTGTATACCACTTGTTTTTTTTTTAATTTCCACCCGCTTATGTTGTAGCAATATAAAAACATTGTTGAAAAAGCGTTGTAAAAATGTTGTAAAATGATGTCTACAAATTACATTTAAAAAACGGCGTGGTGAATAATTTTTACTTCTTATTAAATACGGTTTGTAACTTTGTATTTTATAACATATTAAATTTTTATCAAATTCCTTTGACACGTTTTCATATTATTCAAAAGAAAAAGTAGTTGACTAATATAATAAAAGAGCCTGTGTTAAAATTACAAAACTTTGAAATCATTTTTCTAAAAATTGGGATGGTCAATTTTTCTTTCGGTAAGGGCTCGTATTATTGATATTGAATTAAATAAATATTTAGAGAAGTTTCGTTAAAATCCTTTGAAAAAATCGTTTTATCGACCAACTACCTTAATATCTAACTCAAATTTGAAACCTACTGTTTTCAAAAACTCTTTTATTGTATTAGTCAAGAAGCTCATATACCCTCAATAAGGCAATTATATTGTTGGGGCCGTTTTATACTTACTATAGTCAGTTTCCGAAAACTCCTCGAGAACTTGTGAAATTTTTACGACTAGACGTATCGATTCATCTTTTTTATTATCATAGATACTCGTTTTTAAGTCTTCTAAAAGCGAATCCATTTTTCTTAGTAATATATACAATTATTTTATATATTTCTAAAATAGTTTTAAAATAAGTAATTTGAAATTTGAGTTTGAAGTACAAACATAAACAAAATATTCAAAGAAAAGATTATTTATTAACTAAAAATAAATTTTGGTAAAAATTGCACTAAAATAATTACAATTAAAAATAAAATTTTAATCTTATCTTAATCATCAATTTATTTTAATCATTTTAATTTTCAAACGTTTGATTTACGTTGTAAGCGTCACACAAATATTTGGCGGTATTTCACAAATGTGGCGTAAAAGATGCCAGATGCGGCTGTCATTCTGCTGGAGAATTACGAAATTTCCTTCAGGCCAACTACAATTTTATCAGTTTATTTTTATTTTATTTTATTTTATACATAAAAATCGTTATTAGCAAATTGAAATATTTTAATGCAAATAGTGGTTGATTTCTGGTAGTGAATGTACGAATTTTTATCAATTAGTTACATGTTTTTTATTTTTAAATTATGAATTTTAAAAATATTAATTACGGAAAATTTATAAAGAAATTTAATTTTTTAACGCCAAATTTGAATATTGACTACTTATGCAATAAAAACAATATTCAGAAAATCAAACTGAATATAGAAAAGCGAAAAGGTGTAGGTGATATTGAAAAAGTACAAACTTTATTTCATGAAATAAATTCTGGCAAAAAAACTGGTAAAGAACTTGATATATTAAAATCCCAATTTATTGAAGAAGCTCATAAAATACCTAACAACACACATCCTGAAACATTCAAGCTGAATGATGACCCAGAAATTATAAAATCGGTCACCAACAATCGTAATTCTGTTGAAAAACCTCTAGAATTTTCAAATATCGCGAAGAAATTAAACTTACTGAGAACAGAACACCTGGGCAATTTGACTGGTCATCGTAGTTATTATTTATTAGGTGAATTGGTCGAATTAGAAAATGCCCTAATTCATTTTACAATTAAAAATTTACGCCGGAAAGGATTTCGAATGGTTACAGTGCCTGATATATTACCGAGGGATGTAATTGAACGATGTGGAATGAACACAAGAGGTGAAAGAACTCAGGTATCAAAATTTAGTGCCTGTTTTAGATGATAAATTTTTCGATATCTCGCTTCGTTTTCGAGATATTGAACAAGAAACTTGTTTTTAAATTCGGATACATATATTGTATGTATAGTATGTGTAATATTTTGACAATGAGCATGTGCCATTTAGAAAACACAAACGACACTGTGTGACAGTGCATATGGAAAAAGTAATGCCAATCAGATTTCAGTGATTTTTGTACTTTCTTTTTTCACAAAAAAAACCTAATATTTTTTGGCTGGAGTTCCGAAAATGGTAATGTTCAGAATCACTTGAAATTTTTACCAGATACTCGACAATATTAGTTACGCTTACGACTAGTTAGTTTTAATAATATACTTCGACTTTAATTTAAAAACTAGGTTACATAGTGTCGTTTGTGTTTTCTAAATGGAACACGCTCATTGTCAAAATATTATCCGAATTTAAAGAGAAGTTTAACGTTCAATATCTCGAAAACGAAGCGAGATATCGAAAAATTTTATTGTTGTTTTCCGTCTTAATTTGTCGAATTCTGTAAGGAACTATCATCAAATCTTGGCGCTGTACTAATCGTAGTCTTGCAGATAAACTTGCTGAAAGGGTCGATTTTTAGGTATACACACTAAATAACAATAGTGGGTTAGATTTATGTCTTTCGGGAACTTCGGAAATGGCGTTAGCTGGTTTATTAATGAATAAAAATTTTCACAAAGACGAATTACCTGTAAAAGTGTTAGCCGTTAGTAGATGTTATCGTGCTGAAACGTCGAATGTACTTGAAGAAAGGGGAATATATCGGTAAGTCTAGGACAAAATATTCCTTTTAGATCTCTAAAACATTTATTTTTTTTAAGAGTTCACTATTTCACGAAAGTTGAAATGTTTGGAGCCACTGTACCAAGTCAGTCCGATGAACTACTGGAAGAATTTCGCACGATTGAAGAAGAACAGTTTACAGCGTTAGGTTTAGATTTTAAAATTTTAAATATGCCACCACATGAATTGGGTGCACCTGCGTACAAAAAATATGATATTGAAGCATGGTTGCCCGGTCGAAAAATTTATGGTGAAATATCAAGTTGTAGTAATTGTACCGATTATCAGTCGAGAAGACTTAATATTAAATATAATATGGACGATGGAAGTACCGATTTCGTTCACACGTTAAATGGCACTGCGTGCGCAATTCCGCGCATGCTTATTGCAATCATTGAAAGTTATCAGCAAGATAATGGAACTGTAAAAGTGCCTGATGTATTAAGCGGTTTTATGAAAAATAAAAAGTTTATAAGTAAAAATAAAAATATACCACAATTAAAATTAATGAAATAAAATATAATTGTTTTTATCTTTAAACTTAAACCTTAAGTTTATGTCATCTATGACAGTTTTTTTAATCTGTGGTAAAATGTCATTTTGTCAGTTGAAATTTTTGATCGAAAGAAAGTGTTAACACGTGTTGAATTCATATTTTTATTTGCTAAAATAGTAGATTATTCAACGAGTTGGTAATGACAGCTATTACTCACGAAGATGAATTTGCGACACGAGCTGAGCTTACGAGCGAGTGTCGTAATACATCTGAGTGAGTAATAGCATTGCAAGCGAGTAGAATACTATACTTTTTCTTTTTCCTTTCCTTTTTTGGTTTAAATAAAATTGAATATAAATTTTAAATTAAAAGAATAAAATTTTTAATCTATCTCATTTCATTAAATGTTTGTATATGTATCTATGAAAACGATCAAAATAAAATTCAAATTGTTTTGTTTACTTACACTTTACTACGCAACATACATATGTATATGAAATTAAAACTTGTGTTACGGTGATTTCATTGGTCGAAAGGTATTGAGTAATGATCATTCCTCAACATTTTTGAATAATGCCTAACTTTCTCAACAATTAACGGATATGTAATGAATGTGTTCTTCAACAGGAGTAGACAAAATAATATGTTATATCTGTAAAAACTAAGTTGTTTAGGTAGTATTAGATTTAGTTAAAGTCAATCACTAGTGATTGTAGTTTCTAACCAAATTATAAATACCCTAATATGTCATGTGTGCGACAGTTTGAGATAAAAAATTCTAACTTTTTTTTTTTTGACAGGTTAGTAAAAATTACCTTTGATTAGAAATTATTAGCACTAGAGCCAGATTTTTGTTAATTGGGTAGCAACACTAAATTTTAACATATTCCCTTGTAAATTAAAGATGAAATAACACTTCCTTTCTATCAAAAATTATAATTGATACTAAAAACCAAAATTCGGTCATTTGGATTAGAAATTCTTACAGTCCCACTTTTTAGTAATAGGAGAATAAAATTTTCATTTTTGCAATTTTACTTGGATGGAGTTCCACGAGGGTCGGTTTTTGAGAAAACCTATTTTAATCATTAAATTGTGGGAACTAATTCGGAATATTAATTAAGGACCTTAAATTAGAAAAAAAAAACAAAATATTTTTTGAGTATATTAATTTATTATCGTAACTGTCACATAATTTGAATTTGCCAAAAGTGAATTTGCACTTTACATTAATTTTTTTTTCTTTTATTATAAATTTTTCAAAAAACAACACATCTGATTGTAACACAGCTTAATTTCATTCCTATAGCTTCTTTAGAGAACTGAATAAAAATTATTTCCAATCACTAAAATATTAAGAGAACAATTTCAAATTTTCGTCTCCAAATCCAGCGATATTATAAAATTTATCTAGTGATTTTGATCACAAAACTGGTGAAAACTGGTGGTTTACATGAAAAAATTTGTGATCTGAAATTGGTTTGTAGTATAAATAACACACACTGAAATGTTTTTAAAACTTTAACGCCACGTGTGCAAGTCAGGAACTAACAATTGTAAAAGTGATTAGAAATATTCTTTTTAACAAATATTTTAATTTACTATATTTATCTTAATTCTATATTAGAAACTATATTTATGATTTATACAAATTATAAACTATTTTTAAAATCATTTCAATCATTTAAGTACAAAAATTTAGTATTTCCTATGGCCATTTTTCTATGACCGACGTATTAAAATCATTAAAAATCATTTTCTTTAATATATACATTTAAAAATATCAATTTTAGGAATGTTAAATTATTGTTTTTCAATAACTAAGAAATAAAATTTTATTTCTTATGGAAGCAGGGAAATATCAATAACAGTACAAAGTTTATCCGGAAAACAAATCTAGTTTGAGCATATATTTGACATTTCTGCGCATGTGTAATGTCTTCCACTAGTATGACCGGTGGGAAAATATACGAAAAACTCATGCGATTAAATTTTATTCAGGACTACGATTGGGGGGCTATAAATTTTATTACTTTTATTATCAAACTTAAACCAGTTTTACTGTCATCTAAATTTTATATGTATATATATTTCAGAACAGATATAGATATTTTCAATAAAACAGTACAATTTATAGCCTCCCAGTTCAGTGTACTCCGGCACTGTTACGGACCATTTAATTCATTGTATAGTTTTTATTATTGGGCGCTAAATATGGAGGAACAGTTTGAAAAAAAAAAAAGGTGTCACTATAGCATATAAACTATTACTGCCATCTGCTGTTATTAGTAGCCTGGTTAGGAACGCGAGAAGACATTGTACATGCGCGAACGGAATTTATTTCCCGAATAATCTTTGCACATCAATTATAATTTTTGCATAATTTTCAATTTGAAAAATTCGCAAAAAAATATTTATTCCATCTATATATTCACAGGAATAATTAAGTATATATGGCAATCTGTATATTTTAAAATTTGAAAATAGATAATTTTTTATTATTTTAAAATACACATACAATAAGCTCCTTGTATTTATTAAACATTATCACTGATGCTCTCTGTTAAATATTTTTTTTTATTATTTTTTTCATGGAAACTTTTATGAACACAATTTTATTTTATATTTACAAATTGACTAAGTACTTGTTTTAAGAGCAAGAGTGACAATTTTTTACTTTAGCACCTTATCAACTAATTGTAACGTCTTTTATCGAGCTGATGACTAGAAGTAACTTTCAAGAAAAATATATCTATGCCTCTTAACAGTTCTACGAGCAGCACTGATTTCATTTTCAAATTGACATTAAAATTTTTCAACTGTTTCAACAAAAAATTTTCATTCTTTTCTTTTTTAGCTAATTTAAATAAAAATTGCTTAGGTTAGTTAAAAATTCGTGTCATAATCGGATCGTCTTCGTCCATACGTTGCACTCGCACTACCACTTGGATTATTTCCATAATAAGCGTTATAGTAGTAACCGTTCCATTCCGATCGCCAACTATCGTACATGTTCGGCCCGTTGTTCTCGTGTAGTGACACTACCGACCTCTGTAAATTATTTAAAAAAAATTGTTACTGGAAATGCGATTGTACATCGACAAATAGCAGTCGCTACTTGTTCTTAGGGAACATTCATAAACTACAGAGTTCAATTTTGACCTCTTTCGAAAGCCTCCCCTCCTTCGGTAGAACGTAGTTTTCTCCCTATTAAGTCTAGAAAATACAGTATAGCACCGATCCATGTGCAATAGACCATGACGTATGATTTTATCAAAAGAAACAAATAAATATACCGGTAATGGTAGTGACAAACAACAACAGACCTCAAAGCGTGGGACTGATTTTAATTAATATAGAATGTTTACCTATATGTATTCTGTTCTGTGGCGGTTTTTATCATACGTAAAACGTAAACAAAATCATTTCAAAGCAAATTAATAAAACGACAAATGAAAAAATATTTTCAGAGATAATAATTTTTAATTCTTCATTTCTTTTTTTCTTTAATTAATATTTTTAAAAAAACATAATTTTAATTCAAAACATAATCTTTCGATATTTGTGAATCGCCCCTGGTCAAAAAGCATCACTTTTGTCAAGCATCACTTTTGAAGACTACTTTTTCTTGACAAAACTGGTGTTCTACTGTATTCAATTCAAATTTTAAGACATTTTTTTTAAGGTTTGGTAAAATATTTTCCTACAAACACGTCTTCTTACTATGAAAATTTTATTGTGAAAACTGTGGGACCAAATGGTAACATAATCCGCTTGAGTTAATTTCGATGGGAACGATGTTCCCACACTTCTCGTTTTTGTTTGAGCGCGGTGTTCTCGCTTTTATGAGAACACCCAGGACTTGAGTTTTTTTAGTCTATCAGTGGAAGTTAAATTTATGGGTTGTGCTTTTTAGAAATCAGGAGGATTTATATAATAATTATAATAATTTAATTATTATTATTATAATTTAATTTTTTTGGTCGTCAGGTACATTATTCGTATTTTTGTGGGAAAACAGGAGGATTGGTGTTTCGAAGTCACGGTTTCGAATGTAAGAACTACAAAAATTAACTGGCGAGGAAAAAAAAGTCATCACTTAATTTTTTTCGAAGACTATATGACTTTCAGGAAAAGATTTAATCTCCTCGGATTTTGTGATTTAATTTTCCTTTTTTTTTTTGTATACAAATTACGACAGAACTAGCTTTGTGAAGACACAATCGGATTATTTACCGAAAATTGATCTATATTTATGATGCCAGTGAAACACTAGCGTCTCTAGTGTCAATGTCAGTAATCAAACGTACGTTATTACGTCACAACGCGCGAAAATCGTCCACACTTAAACTGTTTTTAAGAAAAATGGATACCTTTTTAGGAAGTTTTATGTCGTATCCCCGATCATTCCATACGTCTTCCATATTATATAAATCGTCTGCCCCATAGTTGTCAATACCATTCATATGATTTTTATTTAGTTCATTCAACATATCCTCTGTCAAAGGAACTGGTTGACGTTTTTTCGCATTTTTCTGACGATTTACTAACTGTAATTTAGAAAAAATTTGTTTTAAAACTTCCGAATATATTTTCCCAAAGTAAGGTTATACTTACTACAGTGACGCCAAATATAATGACGAATAACAGGGAGGCTAAACCGATGACAATGACAGCAATAGCCCACTGAGGTAAGAAAACATTTTCATCGGCGTATCCTACGGTCGGTGCAATTTGTTTTGGTACGACTGAAAAGAAAAATATTCGAATTTAATATTTAATGAAACGAAAATCCCTAAGTGGGTTAAATGCAACGGTTTTACCTATAAAATCAGTGTAATTTGGATCAACAATGAAATTTCCAAGTTTTAATTTGCCTTCCATTTCCATTTCTGATGATGACGTCTCATTTTTAGAAGTATCATTCCTTTCTTCTATCGAAACGTTACTCTTTGAATGTGTGGCTGGTTTCAATACGTTGTGGAATAGTCGCTTTAATTCTTGGGTATCAACTTGGCGGCCAACGTCGGTTAATTCGATGAAGTAATCGACTAATACGCTTCCTTCACTGTATCCAGAAAAATGGTTTTGAGAAAATAGTCAACGTTGTGATTTGATGTTGTATACGAACTTACCTGAATTCTTCAATGTGTATTTTTCTGAACCAACGGCTCAAAACCTCGGACTTTTTGTATGCATTTTCCAACTATAAAAAAATAAATTGTTATTAGTATACAAGAAAGAGAACAGTATTACAGTATTGGTTTGTTTAGTAATAAACGTGCGCAAAAGAAAGAAAGAAATATATATCTTAGTCGTTTTAAGTAATATTATACATAATACACACACATATCATTAATGTACAGAGTGATTAATGTAATAAATATGGAATATTTTATAGCAATACTCAGTACGAAATAATGAATAGAAAATAAAATGTATAAGTAAAAAAAAAACAGTTTTTATATGGTTATTAATTATTTTACATTAATATATATTGTAAATAACCATATGGAAAAATTTTCTTATCTCAAAATGCTGGACTTTTTACGGCCAGTGATAAGTACAATAAATAAGGTTACAAAAAAGAAAAAAAACAGAAGGAACAGTATTACAGTATTGGTTTGTTTAGTAATAAACGTGCGCAAAAGAAAGAAAGAAATATATATCTTAGTCGTTTTAAGTAATATTATACATAATACACACACATATCATTAATGTACAGAGTGATTAATGTAATAAATATGGAATATTTTATAGCAATACTCAGTACGAAATAATGAATAGAAAATAAAATGTATAAGTAAAAAAAAAACAGTTTTTATATGGTTATTAATTATTTTACATTAATATATATTGTAAATAACCATATGGAAAAATTTTCTTATCTCAAAATGCTGGACTTTTTACGGCCAGTGATAAGTACAATAAATAAGGTTACAAAAAAGAAAAAAAAATCAAAGATCTCAACATCAAAAAAGTGAACCCTAGAAATTTACGAAATATAAATTATACTAAACTTTGTTGATAAAATTGAACATCATTTAGAATTACACCGTATTTCGGAAAATCTGTCACAGATGGCGGCATCTGTACCAGTGAATATATAAATATCACAGCATTTTGAGTCGTCATACTGCAGGACGAGTTAACTTGTCTTAATCATTTAAAGAGAACAAAAACCAAAAAACCGTTTTTATGACGTCGTCACGTAGATACATTTGATCATTGTAAACTATAAAACTTGTACCTAAAGTTCCAAAAGCATTGTGTTTATTTAGATTGTGTTTAGTATAGAGAAGTCAAAAATTTACTCCCAAATTATTAAAATTTTATTGAAAAGTTAACGCGTCCACAAAACACTACAGAATAATGTTATGTAGCTACCACAAAACGCTATACCTGTATGTTATGCATACAGAGCTTGTGCTTGTTCATGTATCATATCGTGTCGTGTATATGGGTGATTGCTATACGTACCACCTATGTACTGATCTATGATATCAATGCATACACAGTTGTTGATTGAAATTTAGTAGTCTGATTTGACCTTGTATGTATATTATGTATGTGTACACATCAAAATCTACCCAAATATTAATTTCAATAATTAATATTTCATTTTAACGTTCGTCAACACGATGTTTTTTGTGAAGATATATAAATTGCATATTTCAAAGAATATTTTTAAACATTTTTTATTATGATATCTACTCTTATAATATATTTACTATAATTTTTAAAATGAAAAAATGCTGTTTAGAATATTTTTTCCTAATAGCTCTGTGTTAAAAATTTGATTTTTAATCGTCAATTACTTTAAGAAATGATCTATGAAGGCCTTAAAATCTTTGAGGGAAGATAACTATGTAATTGAACTTGTCAATTCTCTAAAATTAAAATTTTTATCTAATATTAGGTTTAAGGACGCTCTTGAGTAACGGTCACTTCAAAAAAATGAACATTTAACTCTATGACGTTATGAAATACATTAAACCGCTTTAACTTATAAAATTTGCAACTGAAGTTTCATAACTTTGGTTAGTGCTAGCTATTAGTTTTTAAGTTTTTGCTAGTGTTTTTTTGGTTTTTAATACGTCCACTGCCATCTACTGAATGAAAAGTGAGAAATCAGTGCCATCGTTTATTAGATAATTATGAAGTTCATTCATAGATGCCAGGAGCGTTACTCTATACAATATTTATACACTAACATAGGTAACATAAGCAACGTATATATGAACATTCGAGTTTTTATAGTAAAAATTGAAAAAATTGCTCCGAAACTGCTTCAACTCTATCAAAAAATCCATATTAAGTCATAAATATTTACCTGAGTTTGAACTTCATTCGCCAACAGTTGCCATTCCTTCGTATTATGATTCAAAAGTTCCGGTACCCACTTAGCTCCACCGACAAGTTTGATTGTCGCGGCCAAATCACATTCATGTTTACACACGCCAGGAGTGGTAGGCCGTGGCGTGGTCGTTGTTGTGGTTGTAGTTGTGGTTGTTGTCGTCGCTGGTTCACTTGACGGTAAACTCGGGCTTATATTTTCCGTGGCCGTGCGTGCAGCTTCCAACAATTTTTCAATTGATATCGGTGTGGTTGAGGGAGTTGGCCAACCGGTAAATTCAGTGGTGGCTCTACGAAATTAAAAATAACAATTATTTATGGTTAATATTCGATTTTTGAACGTTAATTACACAAGTTTCCTTGAATTTATGACAATTTTTTTTTCCTTCATAACTTTTGGAACTTTTTAAGGGGGAAAGGTTAGGTTAAAAGAGTTATAATAGGTTAAAAATAAGAAATATAATGGAATACGCATGCTCATGCTATATAAAAAATACACTGCCAGTGGGATGTGGCACACAGCTTCCTCGTACTTATAAAAGACTTCAAAACAGTATTTTATCAAATGTATATACCGTGAAATTATATTTTCGCCTTATAGCTCATAAAAAATTGTTTTAATTCAAAATACTTCAAGGCCAAATTATACAATAATAGCAAAAATATTTTAAAAACTAACCCCCAAAATACTTTTAAAATTTGAGCGAAATGGGACTAGTAGTAAATAAGACAATCGACATTTAATGGGATTTCATGGTAGCGGCGTCGCTATCGTTACTCCGACTTCGATTAAATTCATAGGCGACGAAAATTTCATAAAAAAGAATTGAATAGTTCGGAAGTTATGCCACTTGGTGCAATTTTGGAATGACATGGTAGCGGCGTTGCTACCGTTACTTCGATTTTGATTAAATTCATAGGGGACCATCTAGAAACCAAACTGCATAATTTTTGAAAATTTCATTAATAACAATCGAATAGTTCAGAAGTTATGCCACTTGGTGCAAACTGGCGACACACAGACGGACAGACAGACGCCAAACCAAAATTGCTCACGAAGCTCTAAGACGTAAAATGTGCGTAAAAAATTTCATTTTGGAGAGAAAAAATTTTTTATTTTTCAAAAGTGATCACAATGCTTCCACTACTTTAGTAGTCTCGGAAGCAATAAAGTTAAAAAAAATAAATTATCGTACAACTTTTAATTAAAGAGGATTAACTACTAAAAACAAATTTGATTTTTTTACATAGGAATTATCGCAAATTTAAAAAAATTGAATCAAGGTTTGTTAAATAAAATGGGCCCCATTTTAATGCTTAAGACACATATTTGTATTACCTCCTAGTATTATTTTGCATTAAATATACCTTTTTAGTCATTATTTATTAGGATTTCGTAGTCCTAACAACAAAATCCTTATGAATTTGTTATTTTTGTCATGGCTGCAGGTAGTCTACTCCCATTTGATCACTTTGTAATAGTCAGTGTTGGATCTTACGCAATTTTAGAGATAGGTCGTTTTTTAAAAAAACTATTATTGGAATTTTTTAAATTCATATACAAAGAAAAGGTTTAGATAAAAATCATATTAATATTAACAGATTTGAGCGTTACTTTATGGTATTCCATATTTGTAAATAATAAACAAATATTTTACTTAGCAAAAATACCACTTTTATTTTGAAACTGTGACAATATTGTTTCAAAATTAAAGTGGTTTATTATTTACAATAATTATAACAAATTAAAGGCTAATTTTAACCCCTTTAGCGGCTATCCCGAGCACAGCTCGTCATATGAATTATACAACTTGAATGACTCTCCCGACTTGAACTCGCCTCGTGTTGGTAACTGTAAAATGCTGTCATCTGCTATCGTAAAAGCATTACTAAAGCAAAAATTATCGAATGGGTAGGTCATATAATTATGCAATTAAATTAAGTATTTTCAAAGATCATTTTATTTGGTTAGTTTTACATGAGACGCTAAAGGGGTTATTATTAAATAAAAACTGAAAAGTGTTTTTTTTTTTTGGGTTTAATAATTTGACCTAATCCCAAATGTATTATTATTTCTTTTTAAGTCTAATACATTTGGGATTAGGTTAAATTTTTAGACTTTTATATTAAATAAAAGCAAGAAATATTTTATCCCGAGAAATGTGAAAAACTTTAGCTAGCTACGGAATTACGAAATTCTGACTTATTGCGTGCCTAATACGCACTTGCCGAATTTTTAACCATCTAATATCGAATGTGGCAGAGAAAAAGACTAAATTTCGTATGTCAATAAGAATGTAAATGATTATTTTTTCTTCGATAGAGAAAAAATAGAGTCGTCCCTACCCTCTCACCCACAACCCCTCACCACTTATAGTCGAGCGAGCTGGAGTTTTTGCATGTGGTACAAAAACAATTTTTACTTGGTAATAAAACCGAATGTTGAAAAATTGCGATTTATTTACATATTTCAAATGTGAAATTTACATATTTATTATCATTGTGGTCTAATTTAGATTTCCCCTAGAGAAGGGGTTCTCAAATTTTTTTCCCTCGTGTATCTTAATTGAATCATAAACATAAAAATGTATTCCTTTTTATAATAAAATTTCTGAAAAATCCCTTGTGAGAAAATAAAATGTAGTAAACTAAAACCGATCAAGAGTAACTCAAGTTCGCGCAATTAGAGTTCCGTACGAAAATTCTTATAATTAAAAAAAAATTTTTTTCGCAAACTATTATCCCTACAAACTCTAATGATATCAAATTTCTAACTTTAGAAATTTATAAGATCAACACAAAGGGGAAGGTGTTTCTGCAAAAATATGTTTGGAATCCACAAAAGTAGCTCTCTCTAACGATATCTCACATGATACAATAAATTCAACTTTTTCTTAGAGCACCATATTTATCCCCAATAAAAATATTTCATAACATTTGACTATCATCTGAATTAAATTTCAGATTTTTATGTCATCCATTTTCCGAGAATACGTTTCAAACCAAAAATAGACGGTTTTTCATTCCCTACTTACGTAATGAAATCTGGCCACGTACCCCACACTTTGGGGAACCCTGCTCTAGAGGAACTCTAGTCTAAATATGTTAAAAAATTATATTCTTCAAGTTTAAAGCTATAAAGCTACTTTTCTTTTAATTTTACATGGCCATGCATGTTCATAACCTTTTCAACTTTTAAATTCAGTACCTATTAAATTTTATAAATACATTCCATAGTATTCCGTGTGACTGAAATTTATTTAGGATTAAAATTAAGGTTTAAATTTTGTATTAATCGGATTATTAGAATAAGAAGATACATAAATGTTTGTGAAAATATCGACGCAAACAGACCTAAATTAACCTTTTTTCTGACAGCAATTTTTTTTTTTTTTAATGAAAACATACGTAATATCTTTTTGCGTTTCCTGTTAGTCTCAAGGGATTAAAATGAAAAATGTTGTTAATTAATATATTTTCAGAGAGAATGGAAATGATTTTCGACACATATTATCGTTGAGAAAATCGAAAAACACTGGATTTCGATTATAACGACAACGTTTAGACTGAAACGTGTTAAATATTTTCAAATGTATAAATAAAATATGTTATAATCGAAATTATACAATCAACGGGAAATTTTTACGCCTCTGTAACGGAAAGTGGACACAACTGAAGTCGTTATAAATGAAATCCATTGTACTTATAAATTAAATTATTACTGAAACATATTTTTAAGCATTTTAGTGATTTTACATATTCGAAATATAAGAATTTTTGCTGCGTAATACAAAAAAATTCCAAACTAGTCAAAAATATGAAAAATTATTTTGCAAAAACTAAAAAAATAAGCTATTATCCTACAACTAATAATGAACATGCAGTGCCATGTATGACTATTTGTGAATATTTACATTTTTTTTTAATTTTATAGTTTCGAAATATACGGTGCATTTTGTGATTGTATTAGTACACTAGAAGAAGTCTTACCACCGCGAGGACTACACTGATAAAAGTTAGTTTTCAAGATAAAACTTGAACGATTGGCCATTGGTCTAACTTCATTTGGCTAAAATTCCAAATAATAGATGTTAAATAAAACTAATTGGATAGCTAAAGTTAGTAAATTTGCATGCTTGATAATAATTCTAAAAAAATATCTCACTGCCTACCATTTTTAACTTTAATATGAAGCGCCAGAGAGGAATTGCAATCATTTAGGCTAACATGAAACTATAAGAGGTACGTAGTTTTGACCACGTACCTCTAAAAAATCAATTGGAAAAGCGGGCCATAATTTTTTAGGGGCTAAACTATAAGTTCTAATTTGAAATTATCGATACTGATTCTGGGTAAAAGTCGATTTATGGTACAATTTAAAAATTATATTCATCAAAAAAGTTTCCTTTGTTTGATTTTATATGTAGCAAATTTTTTCGGTGAATTTATTGAAATTAATTAGAGGAGAAAGTTTATGTAACCACAGAAGTGGCCTTGCCCAAAAAAATTTAATTTTTTTCGTTTTTGTAACAAGTATCGTATTCTACTAACATGGAAAGTATTCAAGGTGAAAGAGTTAATTTGTTGGTTTGAAAATGTGACAGTGCAGTTTAGATTAAGGTGATTGGCGCGTCAGAGATTAAGTAATTACTAAATTGCAAGAAAAGTTGATCGATTGTTGTCGCAAACTAATTGCCAAATCTATACCGAAATTTCTTTTCTCCGTATTAATTTTAATTTAATTATTATATATATATATATATATATATATATATATATATATATATATATATATATATATATATATATATATATATATATATATTTTTAAATCTGAAATTATATTAAGAAAACTTATTTCATAACTGGAAAATAATTTTGTAATAAAAAAATGGACGTTCAACTAATATTCAGTATGGCTGATATGAGTTTTTAAAATTAAATTACTAAAATATTATTGTCAAAATTTTGTATTTTTACTTTTTAAGGATCCATGCCATGAAAAGATATTCCGTAGGAATCACTTGACTCAGTGCCGTGGAAATGACGGTCCCGGCGGGAATAAACAGTATTTTTTAAAAATTCCTCCCCATAAAATAAGTGGTGAGCAAAAAAAACAACTTTTTTCTCGGGCTCTCTACCGACTGCTATGGGCCCTCTCTTCAAACCCCGGCCTCGGGGCTGCAACATAGCCTACCCCCCGCCCCCCCTCGTCGGGTCTGACTTGACTTTGAATTAAATAATAGATAATTTCACATCGATTCGAAAAAAAATTGTATATCAGCGACAAATTAAACAAAAAATAATTAATGTTAAAAGTGAAAACCACCTGGTATAGGGATTTTAGTTGTCGATAAACTTCTGATTGCCTGTTGGCTTTAACGTCAATCGTAGACAATTGAAATTTTTATTTTTTGGAAATTATATTTATTTATTAATCGAGATATAATTTTTACGTAATTTTTCATAAAGTCCGCTTTTTTATTTCATAAAATAAGGTTTGCTGGTAATAATTTAACATTATAATTTACTTAAACTTTCTGATAAAGTTAGATTTTTTTTTTGAAATAAGTTCTCTATTATTTAGTCCTTAGTAGAGGGATTCATTTATTCGATAAGTATTGGTTTCCGGTGTTTTGTGCAAAAAGCTATTTTTAAAAATTTTTATATAACAAACTATACCTTAGAATTGGTTTAAATTTAGATATTTTGTGTATTAATCTTGAAATGTTCTAATGCGCCAACGACCTTAAGTAAACTCCATACTGAATTTTGAATAAATATTATTAATTCCGATCGAATTTGGTGAACATTTTAGAATGTGGGTTTAAACAAAAAATGGCTCTAATTATTTTTTACGAATGAATGTTCTTGATCAATATTTTAAAAAAAATAATTATAAATTAATAATTATGATTTGTACTTGAAACTGTAAAAGCTAATCAAAATATAAATTATAAGGTTATAAGTACCTGGTGGGTGGTCCTTTTCGAATTGTTGGTAGCATAGCTTGCGGTCCATCGGCTGTAGATGCTTTCGGCGTCGTGATTCGAGTGATTGGTTTCCGTCCTCCCGGTCGACTGGGAAATACAACTTTGAAATTGCCGGCTGTTGTAGAGGAAACCGGTGCTTCAGAGGAGGAGGTGGTCTGTGTAGTTTGTGAACTATTTTCTTTCGATGGCAATTTATAACCAGGAGGTAAAAATTTGGTAATATCAACGGGACTGGCATTTGCAAGTATGGATTTTTCAGTTGTTGATGGTAATTTATAGCCGGGTGGTAAGAATGCTTTGATGTCAACTGGTTTCGCGTTGGCTAGTAACGATTTTTGGGTGGTTGATGTTGATGCAGAGTAGCCGGGCGGTAAAAATGCACTTATATCGACAGGTTTTGCGTTGGCAAGTATAGGATTTTCGGTGGTTGACTTTGGTAGTTTATAGCCTGGTGGTAAGAAAGCACTTATATCCACAGGTTTGGCATTTAGTAATATGGATTTTTCAGCCGATGAAGATTTTGGTTTTGTTTCAGTTTCACTGCTTTCGGAGGAATTTGGTAACTTGTATCCTGGCGGTAGGAATGCTGTTATATCGACAGGTTTCGCTTTTGATAAAATCGAAGATTCAGTAACAGGTTTTTCGACATTTTTGGTTTTCTTTGAACTATCTGAATTACCACTAACATTCTGTTTATAGCCGGGTGGTAAAAAGGCCGAAATATCATCTTGGACGATAATTTTATTTTGAATATTTTTACTAAACGAACGTCCTGACGAAACGTTTCTACTGTTTGTTTGTTCTTGGGAAGACGGTTTCTCTTTTGAGGCGTTTGAAGGGTTTTCAGTCGTTTTTGCAGTAGTCTTACGTCGATTGCTCTGATAACGAGGTTTAAAACCAGCTGGTAAAAGACCGGTCAAATCGTCCATTTTGATATTTTCGAATAAATTCGTTTTTTTTGGACGTGGAGTTGTGGTTGGCCGAAGATACGGTGAAAACTTTCTGATGAAGACCGGTGATGGGCTAGTGGTCAAAACATTTGCGGTACTTGTGGATGGGGTGACAGTTGTGTTATCTTCGGCTGTGTGATCAGTGATAACAGTTATATTATCATTTTTGAAATCACTAATCAACAAGCCAGATGAGAGTTCTGACTGGACACGATCTAATTTATCAATGATACTTTCTGTGGAAGACTTTCCTTCAGTTGATTCTGTTGTGTTTGTTTCTTTTTTATTTGCAACGGTTGTTGTGGAAATTTGTTGATTGTTTTCTTCGAGGTTTGACGCTATCTCAGGAGGTAAGAATCTGGCACCTGAGGCACTACGACTAGTTTGTATCGAGGACACAACAACCCAACTTTCGGTTGTCGCTGTTTCGTTTTGATCTTCCTCATTTTTCATTTGTTCTGTTGTAAGATTAATTGGTGATTGAGTTGGTGGAGGAATTGAGATGGTACCGTTTACGACACTCTTGGTAGTTACGACAGACACAACGGCTTCACCTAACAGTATTGGTTCGTCTTTTCCTACAGAGTCCGATAATACTGGTGCTGTTGTTTGTTCATTTTTCACATCTGTGGAAATTTCCGGATAATTTGTTGTATTTTCCATACCGTTATTCAACGCGTCTGTTGAAGTGTCTTCTTCAATGGTTTCGCTGTAGGCAACGTTTGTAGCAGTCGTTTCTTGCGGCTCGGTTAAGGTGGAAGACTCATTTTCAAAGGTTGCTTCATTAGATATGGCTGATGTTGGTGCGTCAGCGTTGCTTGCATAAATCGAATCATCTTCTTCTTCGTTTTGAGGGTTTCTTGGGGATGTTTCAAATGATTGGGAATCAGTTGTAATAGATGGGATGATCTTTTCGCTATCGAAATGATTTTCTGAGGCTTCTTCATCTTCGATCAGCGGTTGCTCTTGCGTATCATAAGCAAAATTTGATTCTACTTTTTTGTTACTGTAATCCAATTTGAAGGGTTCATTCTGAGTTTTAGGGATTTCTACTGAGGAAGATTGGTAGAAATTATTAAGAGGCTTTGAAGGTTTTGCAAAAGTATTTAATTCGGGTCTATTGAAAATTGATTCTTGACTTGATGGAATAAAACGATTTTGTGGGTTTCCTAGGATGCTGTTGTTCCTAGGTTGGTTTTGTTTTTTGCGGTTTGGCCTTCTTATTTTCGGTGTTGATTCTTCTAATAATTCTCCCTCGCCTAATTCATCGAAATTATTATTTTGTTCCGGTAATCGGAAAGACGGTTTTTGATTTTTCCACGGTTGTGGTTGAGTTTTTTGCGACGAGAAATGGTCAACTAAACTATGTGGTGGGAATTGATACGTGGAATCTGAATAATCATTATCTGGATTTTGTAGCGTAATTTGTCCTAAAAATTGTTCATGATTATTTCGAGAGGCATCGTGACTATGTACGTGCGAAAATTGTGGAGGGCGTTGCGTATAGCGTAGGAACGATGTTCCCGCCGGTGGTGTCTTTTGATGACCAAACGGTTGAGGTTGTACTACCTGAGGTCGATTTTGTTTTGTTATGTACGAGGCAAATGAGTCGACGGTTGGTTGCAACCGAAACTGTGAAGGCTGACTATTTGCGGTTGAGGCACGGTTAAATGACGGATTTATTGAAAATTGATTGCCTAATCGTAAATCTTGATCGTGTAGATCATCTGTGTACAGAGGATTTGTAAATGATTGTGGAAACTGTTGTTGATAGAGAGCATTCTGTTGTTGCGTTTGAGGTTGATAGTTGGGTAAGTAACGATCCTGCCTTGATGATCCAGGAAAGAAGTAATTTGAATCTGGAAAAAAGAAAAAAATACAGTCAGTATATAGTTAAATAAAATCCTGTTATTAATTTTTCTGTTTTCCATAGGTCAAGTGAGTGATCACTGATCAAATAAATGTCACGACAGTAAATTACTTTGCTGTAGGTTATTTGTTTGTATGGATCATTATTTCTGAATGTAAATTTTATTTAATTAAATAAAATACGGAACTTGACTGACTTGTTTTGTCATTAGATATGATTTTCTATTTTCAGTACGGAAAGTTCAAGTCCCCATTGTATTATTTCTTATTTCGTAATCAAGTGGAACTAATTTCTTTTTTGAAGACAAAAATTAAAGAATGTACAGTGTGTACATTGTGAAATAATTTTTAAAAATTCCAATCTCGTAATATTAATTATTATAACACTTTGTAATATACATATAATCATTTATTGATTCAACCTAATTTGAGAGGTGTTTATCAGTTATTAAAATACTGTTAAAATTTTTTGTTTTGTTTCAACTTACCAATTGGAATTGGCAAGGTCGGACGAAAGTAAATTAGTGCTTCGGGCTAAACACGTATAATGTATCTGATGAGTCAGTATTACGTTGGTGCTCCAATTTTAAAACCACGGAAGGAGTTATACAATAGGGTAACTTCAAAAATGTAAACTTTACCGCATCGATGCAGCATTATGACTTTTCAGATGCGTCTAATACTACATGATGCGCTGCTGATGCTCTCTTGAAATTTGATGCACATTAGATGTTTTTGAACGGGATATTGGTATCACTTAGCCTCTGATTTGGCTATAGATATGACAGATAATGTAGCATGATAGACTATAGATAATATAGCAATACAGTCCTTGTATAAATATATTATCTTTAAATTTCAACTTAAACTTACTTGAAATTGAAATTATTGAAAATATTGAAATTATTTGAATAAAAAATATTACATATGTACCTATTTTGAGTGCAAGATGTATTCAAATAGTTTAAACAATTTTAATGAAAGGTAAATACATTCATCTTTTTCAACAATTTGTTGTTCGGAATTATTCCTGTTGGTGTTAATACCTACATAATATGGCAAGTAGTTATAATTCATGCACATGAATTGACATGACATGCATCTTGGACACGCATCACCAAATTTCTTGATGCATTGCTTTGACGCATCAAATGCAAAAATGAATTTTTGATTTTTCGTTGTGATTCGTCTGATGCGTTTTTGAACTTTTGACTCGGCCTCATGCAAGCAGTGATGCATTTTTGAAGTTAGCCATATTTACAAGTTAGAATCAGAATAAATTAGAATTCGGAATATTGAAAATTTGGAGAAATAATAGGGTTTTTCAATCTCGTTAAGAGTGTCCAATTGCTGACAAAGGCAAACGTTCACACGCCCCAAAAAGGCTTTTACTTACATCTTAATATGGAATTATGAATAAATTATGAAACCTTTACTCGTACGCAACCACGAATAAACTGATTGTTTTCACAAAGAAGTAATCAATTTATAAGTTATTTGGGTTCGAAGTTTTTCATGCTTTGTCCGTTTTTGTTTTTTTGTTCTCTTTGGGTTCGTAACTAATTTAATGTTGATTTTTCATCAAATAATTACTAATAAAAGTTCAATTAGAGATAAATACTCAAAAAATAACAGCAAAAATCCATATCTAGCCGAAAACATTATAATTTATCAGCTAACTGAAGAATTTTACAGTTTAAAAATGTTTTAATTTCACTATTATGGACATGTTTGTGAGCATTATCAACTATAGCGAACTTTTGTCCGTATTCAAACATACGTTAATATTTATATTCTCACTTTTAATATGTTCAGCTAAATCGAAACTTGAACACACGATTTACTTTTAGTATGTATAATGATCGAAAACTTATCAAACTGGATCGACTGAGACTTGAACCGAGACCTCTTGATTCTTAATCATACACCTTCTTACTAGGCTACCAATCCTCTCTTTGAGTGCTATTCCATTTTGATAACGCCTCAAATAATAAGAATGGTTGAAAAACATTTAAATATTATTCCAAAGTTTTGAGCTATGTCCTTTCGGCTCAGATAAAATGCCCTACTTGTTCGACTCTACAGTAAGGTAAGAAACTCGAAACAATTCCCTACTGTTTTTATCGAATTCATCATCTTAAAAGAATGATATTAATTTTTCATTTTGAAATCGGGAAGTGTTTTCAATTCCGCTTTGAAACTTGAACGCTTCGAAATTCAATTAATATGTAATAATTGAATTATTTTCCCCCACTGTATTAAACTTCTTTTTTCCTTTTTATGCTTGATAAAAATTACTGATATAAATGTGCCATCCCCTCTACGTTCATACATCCACATACTTTAAAAATAATTACCAACAATTAGTTAACCTAATTAACCTTCAGAGTGAGTACATTCAATTTCGTCCATAATATATATGAATATAAGAAAAAAAAAATTAAAACATTTTCAGTTTGAAAAGAGAATATTTAAAAATAATTCGACCTTGCAAAATTCTATATGTAAATATAATACAGTATCTGATTGCCACACCTCGCAATGTATTTAGAACTAAAAACTTATCTGCTGTTTTTATATTCAAGTATTAGAAATAAAGTTTACTTCTATAAACAAAATAAGGTGTGGTGGCAAGGAATTTCCTGATTTATCTGTAACGAATATTGTTTGGTGAATATTTTAACTGTAAACTGATTTGCAATGTTTGTAATTAGTGCAATGTTAAACGTATTACACAACAGTATCTGACCACTTATTTACATATATGGGTATGGTGCAATGTAAGAAAGTAATCAACATACTTGAATTTAATGAAATTACTGTTAACGAAATAATGATAGTAATCATTTAGTGAAATGGTGCAGTATATGAAAAGTTTTGTTGAAGGGAACATATAAATCAGTTTGTTTAAATAACAAGTCGGGTTTACATTCAAAGTAAAATCTCTATTGCAATTTTGTGCGGTATTATTCAATTAATTTCTCAAGTTTTATAAAGTAATATAAGCTGGCAATTACCGTAATTCGATTTACAGCTTCCTTGGTTGTTTTTGGGTAATTTGGGTATATTTTTCACCGTTTTTTTGAAATCAAAGCTTTCTAGTTTTTTTCTATGTTGATTTTTTTGTTGTCATTTTGTTTCACTTTAGCTATATGACTTTCCTCAATAGTTTGATACTACATAATCAAATACTAAACCCTGTTATTGCCATAGTAAGCATTTGTTTATGTATACCCAAATTACCCCAGGGTTGGGGGAAAGTGGGTATAGTGTGTAGTATACATTTAAAATTGGCTTTACAGACATTACTTAGGGTTAGTTTAGGTAATATTAGAAATAAAATTAGCATAAGAATTGGGGAAGATTATTTATTTATCACGTAAAAAAATTATAAATATAAACAAAAACTAGTTGTTGTTCCAATTAAATTACATGAGATTAGGCTTTACTTATCAAATTTGTAGTATCTTCCATTGAAAATAGGGACAGGAAATACTTTTAAAATTTGGCCCACATCCACCCACTCAATATCATCTTTCTCGGGAAATATGTAAAGTTGGCTTGGTTAGTTTACAGATAATCAGTTGTTGTACCCAAATTACCCCGTGATATTAAAATAAAATTTAATTAAAATCTTCTTCATGTACACCTGTAAACTTTTTTTAAAAATGTTTCTAAATGATGTAATGTACACATACCTGAATTTGTTAACTGTACTACCACTCTTCTGTGAACTACAAACGGTTGAACTAAGCAAATCAGTTAATCAGACTTTCAACAAATAAAAGAAAAATTTTTTTTTCAAAGCACCAGTGTTACCAAGATAAAATGTTTTGAAGATATAATATCTAATATTGCAACAAACAATATAATATATTAATTTGGCAGTGAAATATAGTTTGGTACTAAATATATAAAAAAAATATCACTTATACTCAAATTACCCCAGTATACCCAAATTACCCCGACCCACCCTATATAACCATCCGTAGAACTGTAGGAGGTAGATCCTATTTTTCAGAAATTTGGTGAAAACTTTGGAAATTCCAAGATTACGTAAGATATGTTTTTAAAGCGTGATTAGAAACACCATCATTAAATGATTCGATTGGGCGTCAAGTGATTATAAGGCCCAATTCACATTATAGTGCCGATATCGATACGCTCCCGCTCCGGTCTCGCTCCGATATAATCTTGTTGTGTTCACATTACAGTGCTGATACCATGCTCGTACCAACTCGTTCTCCATTCACATTATAATGCCGCTCTCGGTACGCTCCTAGTACGATACAAACAAACGCAAGCGGAGCGGAGTGGAATCAAAAAAGGGTTTACATTATAGGTACAAGTCATAACAAGTCTAATATCGCTCCGATAAAATATTACCTGAGTGGTACTGGTATTGGAGCGGTACTGGAGAGAGACTGGACCGCGACTGATATCGGAGTGATAATGTGAATACACTCATTGTTTCTTGTGTAAGAATATTTTATCGAATCGGGAGCGTAGCGATATCGTACCGAGAGCGCAGCGATAATATGGATCGGGTCTAAGTGCTGCGTTGTTGACGCCAATCGATACAAAAGAGGATAACGAGACCTGCTTTAAAAATAGTTGAACTTTTCAAATTATGTTGCAACGGAGTTAGTGCTGAAAGAACACTATAATATCGATAGCATTAAAAAGAATTCACAAATGGCATTCTGGGAAAATGGAAATACTGTTTGGACAAGTGTAAGAAGATTTTTTACTCGACATAAGATTACTGCTCCTAAAAGACAACTCACAGAGGGTAAAATTTCATTTTAAATTTTATTTTTCTTTGGTTTAAAGTCTAAAAACTTTTCTTATATACTCTTGGAAGTTTTCAAATAATCATGTTCTACTGAAGAGCCCACTGTTGACTTTAAAATAAAACTTTTCCCATTTTTAACATTTTAAAGTCCCCGTGAAAAATGATCATAATGTATATTTACTTACAATGTTATATTATAATCACAAAGATTGTGAATGATGTTTTTATCATCCGGCATAAAAAGGATACTAGCAAGAAAATAGCAATTCATAATTAATTCATTAGTAATTTACTTTATTCTCATTAAATATGCTCTTTAAAATGTACAAGATTTTTGCTTTTAACGAACGTACGGTAAGTTTATAGTTTTCATCATTTTTTTTTTCTTTATTGAATTTTATATTTAAACGAGTTAAGGATGTCCCAGTTTACCTTTTACGAAATTTGGTCAATTCCGGATGCGTATAATATATGTACCTATGTGTACAAACGCATAATATGTCTAATCGGTAAACTATGCTAATATTTTATATTATTTATTGAAATGCATAATTATGAAAGTTTTGACAATATAAGGAGGAACTTGTTTTATCAAATAGAAAAAAATTCTTTCATAAATCTTTAGTAGTATAGGTAAGTATATTTAAGAAAATAGTTTTTAAGTTATCGAAGGAAATTCGAAGTTTTTCAGTTAGAAATAGCAGAATAAAAGCGTATGACATTGGTAGGTATATATCTTGTATGTTATATACAGATACACATCGTTTTCCTAAAGAATGGCATTTTTGAAATTTTCCATATGACAAAAAATTTTTTCTTTTAAATGAAATTTTCTCTTAAAAAAATGTAGCTTTTTTAAGGTATACAAAGCCCGATTTCGGGATAGTTTGACACGCACCTGACTATAGATTTTTATATATAGACTGTTGCTGTATCTCATTAGAAACAATTTAAAATTTTCAAAACTGAAAGAATAAAGGGAGTATTATAAAAAAAAAATTGGTCACGTACGTGTTGGACACGCATTAAATTAGGGGTCCGCCATCAGTGGCTAGAACTTTTCACAATTTTCCGAACGAAAATATAGGAAATTTAGGCATACATATAACAATTTATCATTCTCATAATTTCCTTTGAAATAATTACGAAACCTTAACTTTAGATCTATATTACGAAACCTTAACTTTAGACCTATTTCAAGTTAACGTGATCGTGAAAAAAATTCAATGTTGGGTGGCTTTTAATTAAAATATACGTTTTGAGGTCTCTTGAGTCCAAATTACTCATTTACAAAAAAAAAATGACTGTCTGTCTGTTAGGAGAGATATTTTGATCTCTAACTATGAAACCATTTAAGGGATTTTGACGAAATTGGTTCATTCTCGATGAAGTTCATCATAGATACACAACCTGGTGAGGTCAATACATCCAAAAGTTGTTATGGGTGGAACCTGAGCCGCCCTTGAATTTTGAAAATATTCCGAAAATGGACAAACAGGCCATTTGCAGGAAAACAGCTTTAACGATGATTCAATTTTAACCACATTAGAACATATTTTTGTGATCTAACAAAACAATCCGTATGGGAAAAATCTGAAAGCTGAGATATGGTGCGTCGAAAAATTTTTTTTAATAATATTGAAGAGTTTATTTTAATATTATTTTCGAAAATTGTGTACAAACACTTTTAACTCTTGTATAAATCCCTCTCTAACTATCTTTAAATAATTCAGATATTAACTCATGAACTTAATCCACCAATGTTGGATATTTTTAGCTTATTTTGACGATATTCTTTTGAAGATATTAAAGGTTCACAACCCACTACATATTTTACACAGAATTTCTTCTTAATGTCTAAATTGTAAAGTGGTAGCCCTTGATTTTCGTATCTCAAAAAAACCAAATAGTTTTGCGTAGCGGTGGTAAATAAAATGTATTCAAGTTGGAATATTTCGACCATCTTTATTTACAAAGGAAAGGCCCACATGTTTTCTCGATAAAATTCAATTATACAGCTAAATTGCTAATCCCAATTACTATCCATTATACAAATTATATTCCAATTATACTAATTGGCACTGATCTTTTCGACATTATAAAATAATTTTCCTCCTTAATGAACCCAGCTAGATTGCCACATAAAAATGAAATTTTTATCATATACGTATTTACGTGCGACAGTGCCTAGCCCTAAAAAACTACATTGTCGCGCCGTAAGTAAAATAAAAATTCCATATATTTTAAAATTTTTATCAATATTACTAGTTACTACTGGTGGACATGGTGGGTGAACCACAGACATATTACATAGCCTTCCACCAGCACACATAAACATAAAGACTTTTATTTTTATTTGAATTCACGGCGATAGCATTATCGTATCGTTTAAAGAGTACGATGGCGTTTCCTTGGGTCGCTGGACAAACGACCTTCAATAACAATATGGCGGCTGATCGATGTTTTGATTCGTTTCATTCGGTACGGTGAGTTCATTGCCGATTTGGTTCACTGTTTATGAAAAGATGATTTTTGGGTTCGTTATTCTCAGCAGCTCGCGAGACCACTGACCACCGAAGTTAAGTCAGCTACTTTATTACATTACATATATTATGCAGGTATACAGTCATATCGTCCTTATACCCCCGTGGTGATCGTTATGATGGCATAGGGGAAGGTCGTCCAAAGCGGGTAGTCGTTTGTGCACTAGTATACCAAATATTTGGGTTAAGGTGAATGTGTGTCGAAAGTAATCGAGCATCAACTAATTTCTTGTTGATGTTCTAGTTAAGGTTATTGATGTTCTGGGCAATCAAAGATTTTTGTTAGTTTTGATAAAATTTTTGGCGATAAATTATCTTGTGATTAATCGAAAATTTTTATAGTAGTAATCTTTTTGATATTACCATATTATTTTACTTTAAAACTAGCAAAGAACAGACATACTGCGCTATGATTTGGGAGTTATTCTTTGTTAACCAAAATATGTGCTCTTCGGCAAAGCAGGTAGGTAACCTCTTTGTCCGGAGTTAAATTTATATTTAGTTCTTTACAGTTTTGACTAGTACCTAAATCAATTAAAATACAACAAAGTGAGAATAAAGCAAAAAAAAGATTTTCATATTAAGCCTGTGTGAATCGAATTCGAATCAAAATAAATCTTACTATTCGATCCGAATTTCAAAACTGCTCGAATACTTTTTTAAATTACTCGAAAATTCATTAAAAAATTTTCGAACACATGAAAACATTTAGCTAGTCTAGAAATACTTGAATTTTTAAATTTTTTGAACATTCGATTTGAATTTCGAAGATTTAATTCGGTACGAACAGTTAATTTGAAATTTTCGAAAATTCTCGTGGTCTTGGTTTTGATAGAAAGGTTCTTTAAAAAGAAAATAAATTTAAGGAATTTTCGCTCTGAACTGAAAATTGTAAATAATATATTGTGTTTGTCCGCTTTGCTCAACGAGTTTAACTGCGTAGGTTTCCTAAACTGGGTTTTTACGTAAGTTTTCCATTTAATCATTTAAACCAGGGATCGGCAACCTTTCTTGGATGGCGGGCCATTTAAAAAAAATAATTTTTAGCGGGCAGCACAGCAAAATATTTTGCAATGTAGTATATGTGGCTTAAGTTAGGTTTTTTAACGAATTTTCGAATCGAAAATTCAGCTATTAGAGTCACTGTCTTGATGCTACTTGAGCCCGGAACAATGATAGAAATAATTTATTTTGAAGTCTCTAGAAGCCAAAAATGACGTTCACTAAAATTTATATAACTCTCGAACGAAAAATCCTGTTTTTACGAAATTTGGCAAAAATATTGTAAGTCCAAAAACTCAGACACGTCCGATGTTCAGAATGGATTTTTAGGCATGTTTGCCTAAAAAATTTTTGTGGAAAAAGTAGGTTTTTTGCCCAAATTTCCTCAAGTTTTTGCCATATTTTCTTACACCGTTGGAAAGAGGAGAAAATAATCACATAAAAAGGATTTTTGAGCAATAATTCTATGTCAAGTAGCTTCCGAGAAAAACTAATTTTTGTAAACAGAAATTCGCTATAGTATGCAAGATACTGCGACAGGAGTATTTTTTTTTTTTTTTTTAACACAAATTAATATAAATATTATTAAAAATTAACACGAGGAAAAATTTTTAGTAACAGTATTATTTACATGTTATAAAACATCGGAGAACAAAAAAAGTATAAAATATGCTCAGCTCTTCATAGGCAGGACAAATTGTTCGAAAAGTTATATTGCTTGGCGGGCCGCATGAAAGCTTGCAACGGGCCGCAGGTTGCCGACCCCTGATTTAAACCATGTTTTATTTTAAAGTTGGATAAATATTCTATCTGATAATATAAAAACTACCTAAGGGCTTTCAATCTTAGCTTATCAACTTTGGGCTACTTTCCTCTATATATTATAGGTATGTATACCTATATATATATATATATATATATATATATATATATATATATATATATATATATATATATATATATATATATATATATGTAAAGTTTAATCGTATTTCAGTGGAAATATAAAAACGTAATCGGTAAGACGTAGAGCTATATAGAAGTCAATGTAGCAGAAAAAAATATGAGAAGAAAAAAATGAACTGTTTCCTGTGCAGTCAACGAATTTGATGAAAATGTTTTGAAAACTGTAGTACATAGGCAAAGAAATTCATTTATTTATAGCATCAAAATCAAATACGAACGTTAAATTATAAGCTTTTTTTCTTTGTTAATTATTTGAAGAAGAAACTTCAATTGAATATTAATAAATTTTATTGAGTGTTCAGAGAGCGTGATACAACAATATTCAAACAAAAATTTCCTACTCGAAACCGCGTATACAAATTTCGAGATGTCCGTTACAGTATACAGAACAAAGTACACATAATACTATATAGACTGCGTTAAAAAGAGACAAACCGATTATAGGCAACCATAGAAACGAAATTTTCGGCTAATGCAGTATTACCAGGGCCGGATTCATACATATAGAGGCCTCTACGTAGTGTAAGTTTTGGACCCATCCTTCTTATCTTTTAATCAGGGGAATCCCTCTATCACTTTTACAGGAGAAAAATTTTTGTTTTCAAAATTCAAAATTTCCACTCGTATTGTACCTTTCAGAGCTCTCTAAACAATTTTAACTTTGTATCCAAAGCCAGATTTACATAAGGGCACATGCTCCGGGACCACTACACAATAGAGGCTTCCACAAAATCCAATAACATCTCAAAATTAAGGAATACAATATAGAAAGGATAAGCGCTTTTTCGTCTTTTAACCCTGGGGTCACGGGGTTTTAGTACAATGTGGGACAATTCATGCATTTTTCAGTTATCCACAAGTAAATTTGGATGCAAATCAAAAAATTTTAAAAGTAAATAAATTAAAGTAAAAAAAATGTTTTTTTAAGAAAAAGCTTTTATTTAAAAATGGGCTAAAATAAATAAAATAACTTTTGAGTGAAGTTTGAAGCAATATGTAACATAATTTATAAAAGCTTGAGGCGTTATCATTAATTATTTCTGTTTTGGATGTCTTAAATATAAGTGTAACTATTTTACTTTTCAGTAGTTACCAAACTTAATTAAACGCCTCAAGCTTTTATAAATTATGTTGCATATTGCTTCAAACTTCACTCAAAAGTTATTTCATTTTTTTAGCCCGTTTTTAAATAAAAGCTTTTTCTTAAAAAACATTTTTTTACTTTAATTTATTTTCTACTTTTTAGTCTGATCACAATTAATTTAAAAAAAAATTAAAGCTGTAATTTTTTTACCTATATTTTAATCGGTTAGTTTACCCTAATCAAACATAACTATGGAAACAGAATATTGCAATATAAAATCAATGGACAATATTTGACAATTCGAAACGTCAAAAAAATTGCATAGGACTAAAAATCAACAATTTTGGTTTGGGTCGATTTAGAGCAAAACTAATTATACAATATTGCATTGTCATCAAGGTTAGACAAGTATGCAAAATTTGAAACCTCTAGCTCAATTAGAAGTTGTCTAAATTTTGATTCCAAGATTTGATCTAAACCAACATACTAACATAGCAAGTTAAATAAAAGCTTTTAATAAAAATGGTCTGCTGACTGCTTTATCGTACGAAACCCTAACTGTGCGAGCCTGACCCGCTCTTGGTCAACTTTCTGTAAGTAGGTTTCACACCTGCCGTGTATACTATTGTTTATTTCTACTACACGTACTTATATCTCATAGAAATCAAAATTTTTAATAGACTTTTAAATTTACAATGTGTTAATAAAAATCTATTAAAAATTTATGAAACAATGACTACGGAATTAACTAATGAATACAGAAAACCGGTATTACTTGTAATAACAACTTATTCATATTTGTATGTCAAAAACAAAAAAAGAAAAATTTGTAAAAGGTATTCTAATCCGTAAATTGTCTATTCGAGCGGATATACATTTAAAATAAATCATTGTTTTCACTAAAGTGTCATAGTATTGTAATAAAAGAAAAAACAAACTAATATTCATATCGTACTAATGAATATTGTTGTACTGAAGAATACCTCAGGTGTTCCACTTCTTCATGTAGTTCTTGGGGTTATTTGAAAGCAAAAGTGTTAAAAAAGATTAAGTTTCATTTCAATTCTGTAGCAAGTTATAAACTGTTAATCTCTTACAATCAGTCACAGGTGTTAGTGTTAAGGAATTAAAAGAATGGTCGGAAAAGAACAGGTTGACTTGAATACTAAAATAAGGTAGCCCATATATGGGCGGACTTTTTGAAATATCCTATGGTCTGCCATATGAAGTCTGTTCCTTTGTGGAAGAGCGTTGATTGCGGATTGATTCTGTCAGATCAGGACCGTTGAATCTGCTCCACTGGTGGTTCTGATCCAATGTTTATTAAATATTTTGAGCAATTAAATGGACTAAATCTATTTTTACTGACAATGAGTTTATAAAGCTTAGTCATGTTTATGAAAGTAAAATAGTCAAGCGCCTATGAAGAATTTGCAACGTTTTTAGTAAACAATGGAATGAAAGAATGCACCAATTTTACCCCAACCCAGCCTATGGCCCTCTAGGGTGAATCACGAACCCCAGTCCAGTGATAAGTTTAAAAACAAAAAGTACTGCAAGGCCAACATTATGTGAAATTCATAATTAAAGATAAGTTTTAGGACGCTTCGAATTTTCGAATATTCTAGTTTATTAAATCAGACGCAGTACTATTCGAGTTTCATAATGGTATATGTATAATGATTCCTCTCAGTAGTATGTGATTTCTATTAAAACTGAAGGTTACTATAACGGATCTTGCTGTTAAGTGGGTTTGATGTCAGGGTTTTGTAAATCCTCTTCAGTCAAGCACTTCGAATTCCATTCGCATTACACGTTCTTATACTGTCTGAACCACACCATTCATTGTGTGTTGTGGTTTTGTCTGGATTAAGCACCTTACACATTTTTCTTAAAAATGATGTTATTTATAATCTAATATAATATATATCTATGTTGTGTTTGATTTATATCGTATAATTTACTGTATATATTATGTTTGTTGCACACAATAGCACTACAGTAGGGACCGAAAATTCGGACTGTCTAAGAATTAAAACAGTTGGGTTTGTACAGTGTGTATAGTTAGAAAAAAAATCTTCAATTTTTGGAGATTATTTTTGTGTTAAACTGCAATAAATTCTGTAATTTTATTACGACAATTGCCAGATTTAATGTTAGATGTTGCCAGATTTTAGATTAATAATTTATTTATTTTAACAATTAATTTTTTTCCACAAGTATTTCTGAATTTCGTATACAGCTGAACTCTTTTTTATGCGGTCTTTTTTTGTGCGATTTTTTTTATGCGGTTTGTAAAAAATGGCCATTAAAATGCATAATGTGAATCAAAATCACGAGACAGTAAGAAACTTAAACAATTACTATAATAACTTTCTTTGATAAAAATTCTTTTTAATTGCTTTTAAGCATTTGATCAATACATTGAATAAGAATATAAGTTATTGCATCATTTAATTTTGTTAAAGATATATTTTTCAGAATTTTCATAATATTATAAAAAGGATATAAAATGTTTCTACGTGTAAATTAAGGCTTTATCTTGTTTATAGAAGCCACTTCTAAGGAAATTTCTAAGTTTTGAGCGTTTTGAGTGATGTTTTTTTGATGAAACTTTTTTTATGCGGTCCCGACCAACCGCATAAAAAAAGTTTTTTGTACAATCTGGATCGAACTATACTTTTTGTAGTTGTTTATGATATTTTTGAATATATTTTTTTGGGGCGATTTTTTTTATGCGGTCCCCTCCACCGCACAAAAAAAGGATCGACTGTATATGTTATTCAGGGTTACAAAAAAAAATTTAATTTTTTTTCTTTATTTTTCCGACCGTCAATTAAAATTAGGAATTGATATATTGAATAGCTGCCGATTTATACATGCATTCAGAGAGCGAGACGGAGATTCAGGTGAGGCAATTGCCCGAGACAAAGTAAGAAGACGTTCTTTTTTTTGCTTGTCAACTGTATTTTTGGAGAAAAAATGGGAAAAATGAAAATTTTTTGTTGTGCTAGGGGGCCCGTCATTTCCCTCGCCGACCCTGCATACATTAACATCATCAAAGATATAAATTTCAAATCTGTTTTACTTAAAACTACATCGTTAAATAGACTGCAGTCCGTGGCTTTTTATGTATTATAATCGATGAGAGCGCATTTGAAATTTTCATTTTTTTTTTTTTTTTTTTTGTATCACTAAACCTAAAATAATTTATCCCGCTTTAAGTTGCAACCCCTTTTTATAGACAAAAAACGGTGATTTTTTAATTTATTTATTTTATTTTTTTTTGAAGCAGCGTACCTAATTTTAGATTTAGTAACCCCGAAAATTTGATTTCTTTAAAACCCCGTTTAATTTTTCAATTTTTGATCACCCGCTGAAGCTGTTTGCTGTGCTCCTTAAAAGATTTTTTTTTAAGTAGGTATGCGAAAAACTAGTTTTTATCATTTTCTTCATAAAAGCATAGCAGTCCCACCACCGTAATTCCTAGATGTTGACTTAAATGTATGAAGTCTGAAGGATTGGATTTTTTTCTGTAGTATTATATTTTTTAACAACAAAATATTTTATAATTATACACTAAATATCCTATTTATTATGAAATTCAATAAATAACTTTTTTTGCTTTGTGCAATGTTTTTTTTTATTTTTATGTTTTTATTCTATTACGTTTTTTTTATTGTAATTAATAATTCATTTAATTTAGAAAGGAATATTAAATAATATTTAGTGTTAAATAAGACAAATAAATTTTAATTTGTGTTATTTATAAAAACGAAAACACTGTAATACTGATAAATATTTATTTAATCGCTTTGTGATATAGCCTGAGTATCCATTAAGTTTATATATTTCCAGATTATATGGATATTTTGTTTCAAATTAATTTCTCGCAGCTTTCAAAAAGCAATTATTTATATATTGTCTAATTTGCCTGGATGTATGGGATTAATTGTGAGGGCTTGAGTTACATAATTTTATTATAAGCTTTTATTTTTAGCGAATTTCCAGAATGGAATTCAGCTATTACAGCCACTGTCATGACGGCACTTGAGCCCGGGACGCGTATTTCCGTTTGCGTGTTCAATAGGAGGCATTGTTGCCTTGAAACCCGTACAGTTTTGTGACGCTAGGTTCTTCTTCCAAACACGTGTCCCTCGTCCTTTAAACACGTACGGGTTTGTAACGCATATTGTTCTTTCGAAAACGTGTTCAGGGAAACGCTATGATTAGAAGGTTAGTCATTAGCGCGGGCAACCAATACTAATAATCATAAAGGTCAAATGATGTAAAGAAGTAAATGTTTTATCTTTAGACTTTTTGAAGTGGAAACTCACATTGGACAGAATATAATATTATAAGCTTAATTGTATTCAAATTTATGACTCTTCTATTATTCTGGCATATTAATTTTTCTACATATTCAAACTGAACTTTATGTCCAATGGATAAAATGAAAGCTTTTATAAATTTTTATGAAAAATCGTGTTGTCGACAACGAAAAACTATAAGCTCTAATAACTTAAAAAAATCATTACTTGGACGTAATAATGTTAATTTTTTGATAAATCAGTTTTTATCTGAAGATGACGAAACCACAGGTGAAGAATTAGGCCAAGAAGAAAAAGTGAAGATGTTTTTAAGATGTGTCAGAAAATACTGGATTTTCTTGTTGGTAAAAGTTTTGTCATTTCTTGTTTCCAATCATTTAATTTAATCGGTTTGTTGACTATAATATTGGCATAAGCGTTTTTTCACTTTTGCCTTCATTCTTCGTAATTTTCTTTCTATTGGGCAACAGAAAGTATTTTGTCAATATTTTGGACATGAATCGCTTGGACCGTAATTTAAGCTTTTAGTACCTTTGCAAAATTATCCTTCTAATTATTGCGTTCTTTTGAACACGTGTTTGGAAGAACAGTCTGCATTACAAACCCGTGTGCGTTTAGAGGACGGGAGACTTGAATTGTACACGTGTTTTGAGTGTTCCAAAATCGTACGGATTTCGAGGCAACGGTGCCTCCTAATGAACACGCAAACGGAAATACGCGCCCGGGACTATGGCAGAAATTTGTTTTGAGGTCCCTAGAAACCGAAAATAATATTCACAATATATATATATATATATATATATATATATATATATATATATATATATATATATATATATACGTGTCCGCGCGATAACTCTCGAACGAAACGTCTTACGGTTATGAAATTGTGTGAAAATATTGGAAGTCCCAAACCGTTGAACGAGTTCGTTAATCAGACACGTCCGATGCCCGTAACATGGCTTTTCCGGCAATTTTCGTGAAAAAAATTAGTTTTTTGTCAAAATTTCCCCTTATTCAAAAACTTTTATGAAATTTTTTTACACCATTGGAAAGAGGAGAAAAAATCACATAAAAAAGGTCTTTAAACTATTATTCTATGACAACTAGTTTCCAAGAAAAACTAACTTTTATAAACGGAAATTCGCTATGTTATGCAGGATGCTGCGACAGGGGTATTATTTTGAATGGTATTGTGATCTACAAGGTTGGATAATGTATCGTACGTTTGTATAATACAATAATTTCATCAACTTTTAATGGCCCGCAGAATTTTTTTTTTTTTTTTTGAAAATTGTAGTCTTGCTAATAATCAGATGTTAGTTACATATGTACATCACTTGTTTACTTTAGCTGCGTTTAAAATCAGCAATGTACATATATGTATACCGAATTAAAAAAAAAAACTAGCAATAATTAGGTCGAATTATTTACCAGAAAATACTCTATAAAAAAGTTAAGAAACACTTTTCAGACTGAAGTCAGTGTGTCAAAAACTGAAAAGTCAGAAATGTTTCAGATAAAACTTGTATTATAATTATATTATCTACAAAAAAGATCTTTATAGAATTTTTGTTAAATCCACGGCTAGACTAGAATTTTTTAAAATTAGATTTTTTTGTTTCATTTTCTGAAAGTACAGATCTTTAAAAATGTGTCCACAAAAGGAAATCTACAAATTTTAAAAATTTATAAAGTTATAGCAGTTTCGGTATCAGGTATTACACTTCAAAACTTTAAATGCATTTATCTTGAAACTACATTTTTCAAACTACATTGAACAGCATTTTTAAAGAACTTGCTAATGATATACCATAAGTAGGGTCTTACAATTTAAAAAAATAGGAGGGAGGTGGCTGAAGTTTAAGGAGTTGGTTGTAAAAGTTTCCCATGCGGGTCATAATGGTTCCCCCTTCATGTTCCGGAAACTATTTTAACAGATTTTAATTACCTATTACCGTTCCAAAGATACAAGGCTTGGCTTGTTTTTAAATTGACACCCTGTTTACGTATCATATACACCAGTTAAATATAATTTTATCAAAAAATAATTAGTTTTATTTTCAATTGTTTAGTGCGGAAAATACACATAGGATTATGATAGTTTCAAAAGATGAGTGCGGAATTTACCTATAATATTTTGTTTGGTGCGGAAATTACTACCACCCATATTTAAATCGCTATAAGTCCTTGAATTTTCATTTTTTTTGCATGAAATTATTTTTATACATTCTGAAAATATTAATAGTTTTTTTTTTATTAATTCTTAAAAAAAGGTTGAAATTTTTGCTCTCTAGGCCAGAAGGCCTCCTTAATGGTATTTTACTGTAGGTCAAGCATTCTTTCAATAGAATAGTCCATTCAAAATATTGTACTCTTGCTCTGGTAATATTTTCAGTTTTAACCTACTTCATTTATTTGCCCAATCAACCCGAAACTAGTCTACTCTCGTCTTTAAAATATTCATTTTCAAAAATTTGCAAATATGAATAAATTTTATGTAGTAAAGTACTTGTTACTGTATATACGTAAAAGACTTATGTAATTCGTTTACCATTGACTTTCAGTCGTCAACTCATCCCTTTATCATTATTTTACTTACTCCTACACATACATACGTACATTTATCCATTGTGAAAAGCGATGAAAAAAGAGATCCCTTGCTGAATAGCTGCGATGACGACAACGGAAGCACCGCTAACCATCCAATAATAATCATACTTATAGCTTACAATATAAGCAACAGTGAATAATGGCATTCGCTACTTCTTTGCTATTCACTCGTAACTGCTATCATAAATGTTACATAATGTTACATAGTAATAATAATAATAAAGGCCGTTTAAATACGATACATATGTGCGTGCGTGTAGCGGGTGGCTCAAAAAATTTTTGTAATCGCTACAAGCAAGCGTGAATGTATATAGGGGGCAGTGATGTTCGATGGTTAGTCGATTAATCGGTTCAGTTGGCTAATTTTGTTTAAATTTAGTCGACTATTTTTCCCTCGACTAAATGACTAAAATGATCAACTTATCAATAAATGATTAATAATGAGTTAATGACTAATTTAATTTTTTATTGTATTGTTTATTAGACTGGAACATTAAAAACTATTATAAAAAATTATCCATTTGTACGATTAATCACTTTTATGTCATTAACACAATATAAAGTGTCATATCGTTTTCTCCTTTTAAGGGGGATCACATTTGTGTGACATTTTTAAAAAATCGAAATTTTTTTTGCATATTTCGATAGTCTAAACTTTTAAAAATAACATACTAAAATTTCAAGTGCATATCTCAAATAATTTTTGAGTTACAGCCATCTGCGGAGCGGATTCTGATTTTCATTGTTAACTTTGAAGTATTGAGAAATGTATGAAAGTTGATAGTTCGGGAATTTCTGGACGTGACTGTCAGTCACATGTTGTGGAGCAGCTAGACCCTGGCACATTTAAACGACTCATCTAGTTTTACTATGACCGTTATAGTGAGTACAACGTAAATAATTTTAATAAGTATCCTCAGTGATTAAAACTAAAAGGTAAAGTAAACAAAAACTACATTTTTCAAATTTGCTGCAGTTATAACTCGAAGACAAATCAACCGATCGAGTTGATTCTTATTGCAGTTTCTTTTATATAGGTATGTTTCTTCGTGCCATGAACGTCCAGTTTTCCGATCGAATAAAAAATGTAATTTTTGTAAGCCAAAAATCAACAAATTTTCGCGAAAATTTTGAATTTTTTTTTTAAATCTCCGCCATTTTGTTAAATTTCAATTTTTTTTTTCGATTGAGGTTCACGGTACGAGCAATATCTTCTAGTTTAATAAACTTTTTTTTTTTTTTTTTTTTATTTCCAGCACTGTGAAGGTTGTTATCACTGCAGCAGTTGAGGGAATTTTTTTTTCGGAGCCTTGGGAGATTGCGAATAACTCGCTGCATTTTCAATTTTTCGATCCAAAAATTTTATTACGTATTTATTATATACCCATAAATATATCCTTACAGTGCAGTAGTTTTCTTTAAAAAAATTCCCAAAATTTACCTTTTTTCAGCCGGTCACACTAGTGGTCCCCCTTAAAAGAAAAAACATTGAAAATCAATACCAATTGAATTTAAAAGAAAACATTTCTTTTTTGCAAGAGTTACAATCATAGATTATTAAATTCGACTAAATATTTAGTTGATTAATCGACTACCGTAGGTTCGATATTTTCGGCCAGTAACTAATTTTGCCTCAAAAACAATTTTTTTCTTAGTATATAGGTGCATTTGTAATGTCAAAAAATGTCATTAACCAGCTTGACCTCCTTCTAAGTTGAGAACTGGATCCGTTCTTGGTTGCAAGAGGTCCTATGTCATATTTCTTATAGAGTTTGTATCCGAAATCTGACTGTGATCATTACTCTTGTCAGATCTTTTCAAGTACAAGAAAGCATCACAAAGCCTTTGAGTTCGTAAAGAATAGTGGGACACACACAAAGCTCAAAATTAAGTTTACCAGCGCTGACAGTAAGTATTCTAAGTGGTCGTATTTCTTGATTAGAGGGCTGTTAAGGAAACTTTCCAGTCTCCTTTTCCAATTTCTACTTGGGAATAACAATAAGAATCCTCATCAAAAGTCGAATAAAATTTCCAAAATTTGAAGACTTGGTTGACAAAACTACAGAATTCCCTTTTCTAATTTTAGTACCGTAGAAAACTGAAGCCACGGACCAGGGCTACCGACCTATCTAATTCATTTATTCAATAAACCAACACAAGTACCTGATGTAAATTGTCTTACAACGAAAGGGCAAGAAGTCGAAAATTCAAGAAAATCTGAAACTTTGTCAGTATGTGGAGAGTGGCTACCTAATAACATAAAAAATATCAGTTGCTGCTAAAAAACGTTTTTAAGGGGTGAAACATTCCCTCAAAGTTGGAACTCAAAAATTTAAAAATCGATGAAATTTTGTTTATAGGTACCTTAAAAAGTTCTAGTAACAAATATAACATTATTTTTTGCATTTACACATTTTTAAGGGTTGAAACCACCCCTCAACTGTGTACTTAAAAATTTAAAAATTGGTGATATTTTGTTTATATATACTATACAGAGCTCTAATCATAAATATAACATTATTTTTTGCATCTACAAATTTTTAAGGGTTGAAACCACCCCTTCAAATGTGTACTTAAAAATTTATAAATTGATGATGTTTTGTTTATATATACTATATAGCGCTCTAGTAATAAATATAACATTATTTTTTGCATCTATAAATACTGACAAAGTTTCAAATCTTTTTGAATTTTCGACTTCTTGCCCTTTCCTTGTTAGTAGAAGTTTCTCGGATACTCCTCGAAATCAGTCAGTTATGTTTGGGACACCCTGTTCACGTATGTGTGTACATATCGCTGATATGATATGAGACGTCATACGTGGTGAATTACGATTCCATAATAAATTATAATATTCTTGTAGTTATAATTTATTGGGAGTGGAATTTATATCACTTTTAAAATAAAATGAACAATATTTCATGTAGATATATTATGTATTTGTACACTTATAGTGGCGCTGTTGATGGTGTTACATAAAAAAACGCTGCAATGGCTTTTATCAGCGAAAAAGTATAAAATATTATGTTGCCTGTCCCTGATTGCATCACAGCCAGCCAGCTACAAGTGAACAATAAAATACATATAACACGTTACGTACAATGTCAAAATGTAAGTGAGAAATGTATCACAAATACATATAAATAAATAGTTTGAGGGAAAATAATATTTATGAGTGATATTTTTCGAGGAAGGATGTTTGTATGTATAGAATTCGGTATTATCTGGTTGTGAACATTCATATGTGATATTAATGGCTGATTTAAAATATCTACACGTTAATACTGAATTCGAACGGCGTGGCGCGGCGGTGGAATTTCTAAAGTTGGTTGTTGAATCGAATATAGAATATATTTAGTGTCCTTGTTACTTTAGCAAACTATAGTTTGATTTAAAATTTTTACTGATATTCTACTTTTATAATATCAGGTTTAATCTCTATTTTTCAGATTACTTGCCCAGAACAGAAGAACGAAAAGTATGATAATCAGACGAATTTGAGCATGTGCGGTTTTCAACAGATCTTGATGTTCTGGGCACTGTTGTCAAACTGGGGGATTTTCTCCTAGATTTATTGAATTTTTTACAGCCTAGTTGGAAGTCTACACCCAGAGAAAAAACAACTTAATATCAATATACCCCTGTCGCAGCATCCTGCATAACATAGCGAATTTCCGTTTATAAAAATCCGTTTTTCTGTGATTTTTCACCCTTTTAAGTGATTTTTCCTCCTCTTTCTAATGGTGTAAATAAATGTCAAAATAATTTTTAAATTTAGAAAATTTTGGCAAAAAACTAATTTTTTTCACGAAAAATGGTCAAAAAAACCATGTTCCAAGCATCCGACATGGCTGGCTAACGAATTTGTCCAACGGTGTGGGACTAAATATAAATTTAGTACATAAATTTTAGTGAATATTATTTTTGGTTTCTAGGGACCCCAAAACAAATTCCTATTATAGTCTCGGGAGATTTATTTCGGAGCTCTAAAAAATAGAACTTTCTTCGGAACCCTAAAAAACGGCATATAAGTAACATACAAACATATACATATGTATGACGTATATGACTTATATACAATCTATCTTCCTGTACCACAAACACATTCTTTCATATAATTATGCATATAGCTATACCCCTGTCGCAGCATCCTGCATAACATAGCGAATGCCCTTTTATAAAAATTAAATTTTCTCAGAAACTAGTTGACATAGAATAATAGTTTAAAGACCTTTTTTATGTAATTTTTTTTCGTCGTTTAAATGATGTAAAAAAATTTCGCAAAAATTTTTAGATAAGTGGAAATTTTGGCAAAAAACTAATTTTTTGCAAGAACAAACACCATGTTCCTGGCATCCGACGTGTCTGGCTAACGAACTTGTCCAACGGTTTGGGACTTCCAACATTTTCACCAAATTTCGTAAACGTAGGACATTTCGTTCGAGAGTTATCGTGCGGACACATATATATATATATATATATATATATATATATATATATATATATACATACATATATACATATATATATATATATATATATATATATATATATATATATATATATATATATATATATAAATTTTGGTGAATATTATTTTCGGTTTCTAGGGACCTCAAAACAAATTTCTGCCATGGTCCCGGGTTCAAGTCGCGTCATGACAGTGGCTGTAATAGCTGAATTCCATTCTGGAAATTCGCTAAAAAACCATATTGATTCAATGTAAAACATTAACGAAAGTCTAGTAATGTTGCAATTTATTGTTTTAATGAATAGAACAACTTTATTTTAAAGTTGAATAATATTGATTAAAACAAAAGTTCCCTATCTTTTCAACATAATTTATTTTAAGTTGTACATTATTGAAACAATAATAATCGTATTTAATTTTAAGTTGCCATTTTTCTCTCAGTGTAGGGGATGTATGCTACTAGCGGATACATTTTTTCAATCTTTTCTAAAAATTGATCAATATAACTTTCAACTAGGGTGTAAAAAAATCAACTAAATCTAGGGAAAAATAACCCCAATCTGGCAACACTGGTCCTGGGGTATAATGAATCCAGAAAACCAAAAATTCGGATGGAAATGTTCCAGTCCTGGACATTATCTGGTCTAAATTAAGAGTACAGCTGAACTCTTTTTTATGCGGTCCTTTTTTGTGCGATTTTTATTATGCGGTCTGTAAAAAATGGCCATTAAAATGCATAATGTGAATCAAAATCACGAGACAGTAAGAAACTTTCAATAAAACTTTTCTTTATGCGGTCCCGACCAACCGCACAAAAAAAGTTTTTTCTACAATCTGGATCGAACTATACTTTTTATAGCTATTTTTGACATTTTTAAATATATTTTTTTTGTGCGATTTTTTTTGATGCGGTCTCTATTCACCGCACAAAAAAGAGTTCAGCTGTATCTCCAGATCTATTGGGGCTAAAGAAATGAAAGTAAGCTTAAAACAATTTGATGTATGGGATGTTAAAAGAAACAATTTTGATATATTTTGATCAGTGACTCTAAAGTTAGTTTCATTTTAAAAGTTTTTGGAAAAATTGTAAAATTTTGGTTTTTATGATTTTCTCCGGACTTTGTTTATGAAAATCGATAAAATTTAAAAGGATGGTATAACAGTCTTAATTACTTTAAGGGCAAAAATAGTTGCATAAATCACATGACTTAGAATTTTGATTTCTTTGTTTCTTAAGACCCTTATCTCTCTTATTAGGTTTTTCAAGACTTTTACTTCCTTACTGAACAAAATTGGCATTACTGAAAGCTTTTAACTGTATTAATATAACTTTTATCCTCAGAAGTAAATATTTCAATTTTTCCAAGAAAACTTTTCCTCTTACCACGAAAATGAAACAAAACACTGTCCTATATTTAAAAAAGTGTCATTTCTCGTTATCGATTAAACTGATACTTTTAAAGACTAAAATTTTCAACTTCATTGCTAGTATTACTACTTACATCAGTACGTACCGCTTCAAGTACCAATATTTTCTGCTAATTTAAAGTACCAATTTAAAAAGGAAAATCAATGAAACGAAGAAGTAAGTTTCAATACAAACACTTCTAAAGTTTAAAACGCAAACACTGCTCTAATTTTGTTTGTAAATATACATAGAGAATACACAATGGACATGTAAGTTTTGTGAAAAGTGCTCGGCGTGAAGGGCGGGGCGGGGCGGGGAAAGGGTCATTTAAGATTTTATCCTGTTTCTATTGTCTTTGAAAATATTGATTGTTCTTGTTCAATTTATACATGACAACAGATGTCACTTTTAATTAATGCCTTAGTAACTACTTATAGCAAGGAAACTGTTATTTACTTTACAATTTGAGTTTCATGTTGAATACCAAGGAGACAGAAAAGGAAGCCTTGATGGAAAAGGGTTGGATTTTTTCTTTGATCCAGCTTAGAAAAATGTTATCTACTTCGAAATAATCAACCAAAGCTTTTACAGGGTGTTGGCAAGTAAGTGCGAAAGTTTTTAGGGGGTGATTCCTTGTTGAAAATTAACATAACTTACTAGCTCACATATCACATCGAACAATTTCAACAATTTTATATAAAGTGCTTTTAACTGTCAAAACAGTGTACCAGTTTGGGGGTTTATCATTATAGGCGATGACCATCACGGTGTTCTTAGGCCTTTCCTTGAAAAGTTATTTCTTTATTAACAAACTATTGCCTTTACGAAGATAAGAGTTAAAATACCCCTGTCGCAGCATCCTGCATAACATAGCGAGTTTCCGGTTATAAAAACTAGATTTTCTCGGTAATCAGTTTATACACAATGATGGTATAAAATCTTTTTTATCTGATTTTTTATCCTCTTTCTAATGGTGTAAAAAAATGTTGCAAAAATTTTTGAATTTGGGAAAATTTTGGCAAAAAACTATTTTTTTTTTGACGAAAAATGCCCAAAAGAACATGTTTCCGGCATCGGACGTGTCTGGCTAACAAACTTGTCCAACGTTTGGGAGTTCCAACATTTGCACCAAATTTCGTAAAAATAGGACATTTCGTTCGAGAATTACCGTGCGAAAATACACACACACACATACATACATACATATATATTATATATATATATATATTCACTAATATATATATATATATATATATATATATATATATATATATATATATATATATATATATATATATTAGTGAATATTATTTTCGGGTTCTAGGGACCTCAAAACAAATTTCTGCCATAGTCTCGGGCTGAAGTTCCGCGATGAGGAAGAGCGTAATAGCGAGTTTCCAGAATGGAAAGTCGCTAAAAGACAATAAATCGTTCTTTTTAACACATATTTTTAAATTAAGAAATTTTGCTTTTGTTAGAATGCTATTTTTTTAACTTTTCAGCAATTTCACGGAAAAGAAAACAAATAATTTTTTTTCTTATTTTTGGAAGCGTGTAATTTTTAAAGGAAAGACCTAAGAGCTTTTGTTTAAATATCCCCTTTAATTTTCAACAAGAAATCACCCTCTAAAAACTTTCGAACTTATTTGGTGACACCTAGGGCAGACGAGAAAAATGACGGGCCCCCGGGCACCACAAAAAAATTTTCACTTTTTTCTCCAAAAATACAGTTGACGAACAAAGAAAAACTTTTTTTTACCTTGTCCGGGCTCCTAACTGATGCTCCGGGTCCCCTTTTTAGTCCCAGGCCCCCGGGCAATTTCCCCACCTGACCTCCTCGGTCGTCGGCCCTGGTGACACCCTATATACTACGACACAAGGAAACTTAATTTGTACTTTCATTTAAAAAAAGAATATTTCTTCTATTTTTTTTTTTTTTACTAATGGTAGAAGAGTTGAGTAGTTGCCACTCAATAAATGGAATAAGCAATGAAAAATAGAGTACACTTTATATAATGTGTCACATAAGCACTACACAACTTTCTCACAAAGAGTCTTCCGTATATATACATATAAGCTGCTTGCTAGCAAAGCATGTCACACATGTAAAAGGGAATTTAGTAAAACAAAACTGTCTTGCTAAATTAAAATTTCCGCCAACATTTTTGTCACTACCATTACCGTCAACAAAGAAAATCACATATTAAAAAAAAACTCGAAAAAAAAAAGATTCTAACGAAAGATAAAAAGTTGTAAGTGAAAAAAATTTTAGGTTGTAACATGGGGAATTAAATTTTTATCTAAGGTTTGGAAAAAGAATGTCCTAACAAGTAAACTAGATGTGTCCTTTAGCTCAACCGCAATATATACTGTAGAATTGTACGTTTATTACTATTTAAAGGGTAAAAATATACAGGCGATGCAAAAATTTTTGAATTTAAATTTCTAGCATTATATTTATTCACAATAATTCCAGAATTAAGATAAGGATTGTAGTAAAATAGTCTGGTTCGTCCGAGTTAGAGAATCGTTAGGGTTAACTTGCTTGGTTTTTACAAAACCCTCAATTTTTCCCATTGCCGCAATGGTAATAATAGAGGGTTTTGTAAAAGTCAAATACACAAGTTGATTTTGCATTTTAATAAACCTAATCCAAAAACACTACAAGTTACGTAAAGGATAAGATAGGTGAATCTGCCTAAGGCCCACCCTGGGTCGGGGGTGCCATGGTAGGGTTCACGCTTGCACATGTATTCCGTAGCTGCAACATTAGGTCAAGGTTGCTTTGCGTTTTCGAGTTGTACAAAAATGTTCAATTTTGGACTATTCCCGATTTTCCACTTTCTTTCCCCCCAAGTGCATAAGTATTATACATATGCATGTAGGGTTCTAAGAGCTCCATATAAGAGAGTGCATGTAGCTCTCCAAAACACGGTGTTTAGAAGAAGATATTTGCAAAAATTTCTAAATGACCTATAAAAACACACAAAACGCGACCTTGCACCAAAATGAGACGCTGCAGCCGCTTTAGTGGGCTTGTTTAGTTATAAAATATGGCGATTCCTTCCTCTCATCCTTAAAAAAAGTAAGCGTGTGCGACTAAGGCTCATTACCAGTGTTATCATCAGTATGGAAAGGTCTCGCAAAATATCTTAAATCAAAAAACATGACTTCTGCCACAAAAAGGTAGACTGAAAAGTTAAATACAAGTTATCCTTGAATTCTTATCGCAGTTATTGAACAGTTTTGTTAAGGGCACATGCTTCTCAAGGTTCTTTACCTCCAACTTATCTTTACACTGATATGATGAGAACCCTATCAAAAACCCCGATATCTTATCCTAAACACCGTGTTTTGGAGAGCTGCATGCACTGTCTTATGGAGCTCTTAGAACCCTACCTGCATATATATAATACTTATGCACTTGGGAAACTTACAAAACTGAACATTTTGGTAAAACTCGAAAACGCAAAGCCACCTTGACCTAATATTGCAGCTACGGAATACATGTGTAAGGGCGAACCCTACCATGGCACCTCCGACCCAAGTTGGACCTTAGACAGATACACCTATCTTATTCGGAGAGGTCCTTTCAGATTTTTATCATCATCCCCATTAGAGATACAGGCTCAAAGTTTCAAAATTTGGAGAAAAGTAAATTTTTGGAAATTTGTAAAAATCAAAAAATACAAGCTTCACAACTGAATCCATATACAGCTATTTTCATAGAAAATACCAAGCTCCTTATAGCACTCTTCTATGAGAAAAAAAATGTTCAAAAAGTGAATTTTGCTAAATTCTGATATCCAGCTTTAGGTGAAGTTTTCTTGTGGAAGGGAGGAAAATAGGTCAAATATGTACATAACTTAAAATGAAGAGAGATTTATTACCTTTAAAATGGTTTTTATTTCAACATTTTAGGATGAATGGTTTATGAAATATGTGCATTGGTGTAATAGGTTACAAACACAAAAATCAGCGCAAAGTGGAAAACCAAAATGGTTGCCACGCTTAAACGGTTTATGATAATTTTTTTTTCAAAAATTGTTCTTAATACCTCAAATACAATAGAAACAACTGGAAGAATATCAATTTTTTCTAAAATGGTCGAGCAACTGACCCAAGAGTATTTTTAAAGGATGTGTGTAATAATGTATACATTTAAACATAAAAATAATTATTTATAACATTATAAAATGTTTTAAAATTTTAAATAAAACAACTTCCATTCAAAGATATGTAACTGACCGCGCCTTGCCTTCATACATGATACCAAACATAATAAAAGAGTTGGTCAAAACATGTTTTATCAACAAAATAAAATATAAAAATGTTATTTATTTAGTCATTTATTTCGTATAATAACAAAAATAATTGAGTTTAATGTCCTCCGTTACTTGAACAACAATTTCATTAAATTTTATTTCTTTCCTTCGGCGTCGTTACAATAATTATGCTGTTAGTTGTGAATGAAGCACGTTTTCAATTCGAATAATTTTCATATTTACAAAACAATTAAAGACATCAAACGTGAAATAATATTTGAGTGAAAAAAAAAAGAATATACAAAGAATGCTGCATAGAGTGCTGTATTTACTGTAAAGAAATTGTACTATAATGTGTAAATATGGGTATTTATTTACGTTTAAAAGCATTCAGGTTGAACGGTTCAAACAAAAACAATTTGAAAAAGTAATTGTCAAACAAAATGAAAAAATTAATTTTTCAAAAAAAGGCACCCATTTCAGTACACAGTTTGTGGTAATACAGTATGTGTCTAAATAATAGAGACATACAAGACATACATACGTGCTTGTATGTGTAATTATGAATTTTTCATATACATAATTATAAAACCGTTTTGTTGGCATTTTTACCTTCACACAAATTTAACCTTGCATTAGTTAGTTGTACCCATACGTACAGTTAGTAGGAGAGAGTACGGTGTAAAAAATGTTCGGTATCGATCTAAAGAGGTTGGTTGCCGGGAGTAAATTTTTGTCGGATTTGTTATTTCCGTCATCTACTCGCGATACTGAACTGTTAAATTTCGTTCGATTTACATATATATCAGTTTTAATCCCATTCCCGACAGGATTCGATTTTTGTTTTTGGGTCACATTATTCTTAGTGACACTGTTGCGTGCTCCGTGCTCGAAAATAGTTCTCCATTTTCTACTCGTTCCCGTTGGGACACACCGGTCATCTTCTAATGGAAAATTTTCATTTTTATTTTATCAGTGAAGAAATTCCTTGATAATAATAATATATGAAGTGGTTTTACGTACCTAATTTTAGTAAAAATTAAAAGAACAACTTCCGAAACCTACAATTTGCTCCAATTTCATTATTCTATCATTTTATTTACAACTAGCCGTACCCGTGACGTTGTGCACGCGAAACGTTGAGTAGTTTCTTTTTCCAAATTGTAGTATCTTAGAACACAAAATGCATTAAATTGTCTCCAAATTGACAATTGTGTATTTATTTTATTTTTCGGTACACAATTAGCAACATTTTCTTTGATTTCAGATTCAGAAAAATTTCCAAACTGATAGTACAATATTCAGTTTATTTACATTACATTTTGTTACTATAGTTATGAAATTATGAAAATATGAAATTTACTTAATTTGTGTACATGCCCAAAATGGTTTTTTCATTTTCGAAGTGAAAAGTATCTTAGATGTTGACCCAGGTAATAAGTTATCATCACACCAAATTTCATTAAAATCCGTCCAGTAGTTTTTACGTGATGCGTGAACAGACAAACAGACAGACAGATAAAAACTGTAAAAATCGCTGTTTTGATATCTACATCGATAACTATTTACAGTACCAGTACAATTTTCAAGAAATATTCCATCTACAGAAACGGTCTCGTTACAGTTTTATTATACAGAACGTTCATAAAGTTTCAGAACAGCTCCGCAAAAGTTCCGCAAAATCTCAGTTAATATTGACTTTATCGAAAAATAACCCGGACAAAAGTTTCATGGGAAGAAATGAGGAACTAGAAAATGACCTCGAATTTGACCTACTTACAAAACTACATTTCTTTCGGTTTGTATAACATATCATAACACAGTTCAAGAATAGCCTTCCTGGACTAATAGGGAAAAATTCGTTAAGTGCGTGTTTTTGACACGCATTAAGTAATGTCACCTCAGTGAAAGTGTTAATTTATGATTTTTTGTTAACTCTATAGTTTTTAACTCGACAGCCCTCTTGCGTTTATTCAGTATGGATGTACAACTCTATAATTATTCAATATGAATATACAACTCTATAATAATGTTTCCCCCACTATGATAACACAACGATATTAATATGTCATCCTTGTCACTGAGGGTGGAGGGAATCAAGTCAAAAGCCACGTGTTGTAATACACACGGGGGGGGGGGGGATTGGGTGGTTAGAAGTTCAAGATAAATTAGAATTACATAGAGTTTATCAATGTTTCCTTATCGAAAATTCTTCACAAAGTACAGTAATAATAAAACCAGCTATTTTTAATTCATTATATAAAAAGAGAAAGTAATTCTGATTTCATACACTTGTATACAGGTATACCGTGTAACACACTAACACATAGACACAACACACATACACACACACATCGATTTACGTGTAATCATATTAGATACATTATATTATATGTGAAACAAATTTTCGTTTGGATGTATTTGTGTAATGTTGTGTTTTTTGTTGTTGTAATAAATCTAGTCAGTAACAATGTGTTCTAATGACTGACTATAAGAAATTTAATATTTACAAATAGTACACTGGTGAATTTCAAATATATAATATACATAAAGAATTATTAATGCAGAGACATGCCAGTGTAAGTATTGCCCGTATTGCCAGTCAACTCTAGCTATATATATGTAGAATTAATGTGACTAACTACCGCATATATCAGCTACCACATATAGATTTACTAGATTTTCTTATAAGTACGACGTATGAATCGTATGTGGTAAAATTTCTTCATACATAATTCAAATAGTGATTTCGTATTTTGAATTTATTTTGCCGTAATAATTTTGCGTGAGAAAAATGGGCAATAAACTGCGGCTTTGAACTGTTCTGGACAAAATCCTTACATTTTAAATATGTGGTCTTATTTTAGTCACTAGTATTCAGACTATTGGCCAAGGATTCGGTTCCCACAATTGGAAATGTTAACCTGAGTACCTAATACATTCTAAATTTTTGCCGATGATCACTTCCTGTGTCCTTCACCTACATCATCATATTTACTAGAAACGCATGTTGGGGTCTAAGGGAAAGGAAGGGACTAGTTTGCTAGATGCTCAGTAGGATTCAATAGACCCAGGAACGAACGGATATTCAAACAGATTATTGGAAATGAATCACCTAATTACAATAAGAAAACAAGTTGGGTAAGTTTGACACTGAAGGTCACATACGATCCTTGAAGTCCCCGCGATGAATTTCCCAGTATCCAAAAGATAAAAAATAAAAAATAAAACAAAAAAAGAAACGCCTAAACTGAAATTGATAAAAATTCTTTCAGACCATACTTCGATTGATGTTTCAAGAAAGCTGATATCATTTTTTATTCGTGAAAGATTTTGCAAGGAAAAATGTCTCTAATTTCTTATTGGAAATATAATATTATCTCCATTGGCTTCTTATAGGCTTCTCCTATTTTTAATTCTTTAGAAATAAAACACAAGTATGTATGTATATCATCTGAAGATATGTAGGACAGTACTGAACTATTTTCATTTTTATGATACCATTAGGAAAACCATTTCAATAATTCCCAATTTTTAAATTATTTATATTTAAAAATTTGAATTCCATATTTTTCAATGGCGAACTATACGCCAATATTTAAACCTAAAAAAAATGAAATTTATTTTTGAACACAAATACAGCCTTTTAAAAATATGTAGTGTAACAACTAGTGATGTCGAGTCGAGATGCAGTTAGTCGATTAATCGACTAAAGTTGTTTTTTCGACAAAATTAGTCATTAGTCGAAAGTATCGAGCATAGAATAGTCGATTAATCGACTAAATTTTTAGTCGAATTCATGAATAGGGTAACCTATGTAACTCTTTCCAAAACAATGTTTTGTATTTAATTACTGACTTTTATTTTATTTTTTTTGCGACAAAAAATTACATAGGTATTACAATGTATTTTTCACATAAAAGTAAAAAATCATACAAACAGATAATTTTTACTTTTCATTTTTTCATTTTTTCGAGTCTTATAAATAATGCAGAAAAACTGTTAAATTAGTCGTTTTTAGTCATTTAAAAAAATGTTAGTCATTTTAGTCATTTAGTCGAGTAAAATAGTCGACTAAAAGATGACTAAATTTAAACAAAATTAGTCGACTAAACCGATTAATCGATTAATCATCTAACATCACTAGTAACAAAACTGTAATGACCTCATAACATATACTAAAAGTTTTTATTTTAAATTTTTAATTTTTGGATCCACACTGAGAAACTAATAATGATACGATTCGAACTCACCACTCTTCGAATATAGTCCTTGATACTACCTATCGCGTCACTTATTCTTTTATAATTAACCCCAAAAATCATTAATGATCGTTAGCTTCTCTTGTTAGAATATTCTAAGTACTATTAAAAGATGATGAACTTTGTGATTATCCTTATAAAAGTCATACTTTTTAACATTTTCAACGAAATAATATCATTATGGTTTCAAAAATTTAATTAAAATTTCCATTTTGATGTCAGGAAGCATAATGCCAACATTATTTAGCAAAAATATTTATTATTATAATATTTTTGTAACGCGTGAAAGAGAACCAACATAAATAATTACACGTATATGCCATTTAGTTCAAATAATAATATAAATTATAACATAAATAAATAAAATTTTATATATGAAATAGAACAAAAGAAAATCAGAAGAAAGTTATGGAAATAAAGGAAAGAAAGATTACTTCTTCTTCTACGTTCCGTTTCAACAATGTGAATTATTAAATAAAATCACTATAACGATAATATTTTCAGGGCGGAATAGGGTCAATACAAAACCGGGGCCACACCTTAATGTGTATTTCTCGTCAGGGTGAGATATTATAAAATTAATTTTACTGTCAGTCAACTGTTAATCAATAAAGAAATTAAAAAATTATTAATTCTATACCATTTCACCATTTAATACGAGCCAGTTAAATCAAACTCCCATCAATTATTACCAAATAGCGTAACTAAATACCGAATAATTGGCGTAACTAACTTAAAAAATTCGTCGTTTAATTGTTAAAAAATTAAATTTTTGTTGCGGAGAAAGTGTAAATTTTATGTAGCACGTGTTTGAATTGTTAAATTAATTACCGAAATCGTGGAGTTGCTTAGGGCGGGTACCAGCATTGGGCCGATTATTTATATTAGAAGTGATTACGTCGTAAAAACTAGTGACTGGCGATTGTAGCTTGTACTGTTTTTACGAATGACAATTTTTAGCGTACTTTTTCTTTTGTGTGAGTTACTTAAATCGGTTTTTAAATACAAATTTTCGATTCTTAGTGATGAGCAAAGATGTTACTAGTTTTAGTCTTGTAAAATAACGATTCGATTTTGGTATTGGTATTATCAAAAAATAAGGCCAGGCACATATTGAGCTATGTCACGCAATAAACGCGGGGCTGGACAGGGCAGAGCAGAGCAGGAAAGCATGAGAAATAAATTGTGTGACCGGGCGCACATTGAAACGCAGTTAATGCAGGCAGAGCAGTGCAGTTTCTGGGATTCTTGTTGTAGAACAAGGTAGCGCGAATTTAAAAGCAGAGCAGAACAGAGCAGCACTGTTGGTCTTCAACTGTTTTCATTTCGGCGAAATAAAACCAACTATAACTCGAGAACGTGTTACAATGTCACGCAGCATCGCGCAGTTTCTGTGTCACATTCGCGAGTGCCACATCGGTCTCGTGCGACGCAGTGTTGCTCTGCTCTGCTCTGCGTTTCAAGAGTCATAGAAACTGCACTGTCCTGCCTGCGTTAACTGCGTCTCAATGTGCGCTCTGCCTAATGCAAGGGAACAAGACTGATCTAGCTCAATCTCGTATGTTTAAACTGTGCTGCGTTGAAAGTTTCAAGAAATTTTCAAAAATTATTATAAATTATTCACTAGCAAACCATACTGGAGATTTTTCAATAATGTTAATAATATTATTTGGTAAATCACTAGGACAGCTTATATCTTAGCAAGAGTTTTACTTTTTCCTTTATCCAGCCTAGTTGAATCTAGGTAGATATTTTGGTCTTGCACCCATACTTAAAATTTTGATATTAGTCTTGTTCGTGTATGCATAGTATTGGTCTTGGTTTTACAAAATTTGCAAAACTGATATTGTTCATCGCTACTCTTAGTTGGCAAAGAAAAATCGCCCATATTTAGAAGATATGGAAAAACTATAGTGGAAATTTTTGCTGGGATGGCTTCAGAAGGACTGCTAAGTTTTTTCTTAGCCAGGCGTCGTGTCGCTGCGATTAATAAACGCAGCACAATTATTGTGGCCGACTTTATTATACCTTTATACCCGCACAAATTTTGAAACTTTTTGAGAATCCGAGGCTGAAAGCCAAGTTATTTTCTAACCAAAAATATATGGTGAATAAATTTAAAAAAAAAAATGAATAGAAAATAATAAAAGGTAAATATTGGTTACGTTTAAGTTACCTGCTATATAAACGCTAACTTACGGTTGAAGAGGTTGTAAAAATTGTTTAAGTTGTAGGAAGTTACGGTACTGGGAGTATTAGGAAAAAATAAATTTTCCATATAAAAGTTTTAAAAATAACGTAAAATATCCGGAAGGTGGGTTGTGGTACAATTAATTCCTGGTGGCTGTATTTTTACCAGTTAGCCGTTCCAAAACGTTTCACAAATAAGATTTTATGATATTAATATTCAATTCAATAAAAATGTAGTCAGGTGCAATAATTCTTACAACATAAATACACGCATATAGGTAGAATAATTGCATTTATACATTATTGCAATTTTGCACGCATAAGTATTTACATAACTGAAAATTTGCAATGAAGCAAAAACGTTTTCAGTATATTAACGTAGTTGCTCTGAGATAGTCAGGTACAAAAGTATATCTCAACAAAAAAGTTTTCTTTTATCAAAAATTAAATAATGTATTAATATTCTTCAGTTATTATATTTGCATGTCACTTGTTTTTTTGAATTTCCGCGAGCTTATGTTGTAGCAATTTAAAAGAATAGTTGTAAAAACGTTGTAAAATGATGTTTTTAAATTATATTTCAAAAACGGCGTGGTCAATAATTTTTATTTCTTATTAAATGTGGTTTGTAATTTTGTATTAAATAACATATTAAATTTTTATCAAATTCCTTTGGCACGTTTTCATTTTATTCAAAAAAAAAAAAATAGAGTTTTCCCATAAGAGCCCGTGTTAAAATTACAAAAATTTAAAATCGTTTTTCTCAAAATTGGGGTGGTCAATTTTTTTTCGGTAAGGACTCATATTTTTGGTACTGGATTAAATACATATCTAGTGAAGTTTCGTTAAATTCCTTTGAAAAAATCGTTTTATCGACCAACTACCTTAAATACGCAGAGAGTTTATCAGCTTACGGACGATAAAGATCGTATAAAAAATCGCACAAAAAATATTCAAAAACTTTATAAATAGCTATAAAAAGTAAAGTTCACTTCAGATTGTAAAAAAGAAACATTTTCTATGCGGTGAATTAGGAATTGCGTAGAAAAGTTCCATAGAAAATACATAGATAATTTCCTTAGAAGTTGCTTTTCTAAACCAAGCATCAATTTACACATGAGAACATTTTATTTTATTTTTATAATATATTTCAAAAACTAGTGACGCAAGAACTTATATTTTTATACAATATACTGGCTAAGTGCCTAAAAACAGTCAATAAGTAACTATATCGCAAATTAATGTTAAAATTTTTTACTTTTTTTACATTCCTTCCTCACTATGTACTTTGAGAGGTATTTAAAAATAGTATATTGTGCAATAAGGGCGAGAAACTGTCGACTGGGAAGAGCAAAGTTGAGCGCACGATCGTAGTGAGTGCGTTCATTCTAGTGATGAGCAAAATTAGTATTGGTCTTGCAGTCTTGTCTTTGTCTTGTATTTTTTGCAAGACCAAGACCAAGACCAAGACCATGACTATAAGTATGGCTGCAAGACCAATACCAAGATTCAAGTGAGCAAGACTAAGAAAAAAGCAAGACTCGTGCTAAACTATTTAAATAGTTTGAAAGTATAGTTAATACCGTAAAGAGAGAAAATTCTGATTTTAGAAGGAAAAAATTCGCTAATAAAAAATGCAAGAAAGTGCAAGATTTTTCAGCAATACTAAGACCAAGACCAAGACCGAGATTACATTTTGCAAGACCAAGACTGCATTTTGCAAGACCAAGACCGAGACCAAGACTGCATTTTGCAAGACCAAGACTAAGACCAAAACTGAAACTGCTCTAGCAAGATCAAGACCAAGACTGCCAAGTCTTGGTCTTGGTCTTGCATTTGCTTTTTAAAATAATATTTTTGAGGGTTTGTCTTCTTTTTCTGAATTAAATATTGCTTAAATTACTTTGTTGGTGCGGTTCCTATAGAAATAATTATGAAATATTTATTAAATGAAAAATCAAGAGGTAGCTTTTCGTGTTTTGATTAAATTTTGCGTGTTTTATTGTCAATTTGCATACGGAAAGTTTACTTTCCGCACGCAAAAAAGTATGTGGGAAGAGTACAGTGGGCAAACAGCTATTTTGCGTACAAAAATGTGTGCGCCAAGTTAATATCCCGCATGAATAATAAAAAAAAATTTTTTTTAATAAATAATTTTTTACTGTATTAAGTTCCTGAATCGAAAAAGGAAACTTTTTTAAGTTTTCTTAATCTTTTTATTGAATTATGATAAGATTATAATTGGTTTTAAATGAATAAGGGCATAAAAATTCTAAGAAACTGACGGGATTTAAAATTTTTTATTCATTAAATATGACAACTTTGCCATTAATTAAAAAAGAATTTTGTTCTTATAAAAGTGATGCTCAAGACTAAAAATAGACATGAAATTACATTTTTAAATGAAATTCTTTTCTTGTGATCAATTCGATTTTGATTGATATGGGTACAAATTGTAAGCAAAAGTGTTGGCCATGCAAAAATTTGATCTTTAACCATTCACATATCAATCAATCATATCCACTTTGAATACATGTAATATTTTGATGAAATTACGTGAAGAATTGATCTATTACTAACGAAATTATGGTCTATTATCATGTCGAAGAAAAATTTCGCTTACCCACTTGAGGTTTGATCGGTTTGCGAAGGTTAATGTCCATCGAACAGGTGTTCACTTATGTGTATTGATAATCATAGAAGTATTTTTTTTAAAAACACTTTTTATTGTGACTGGTTGAATGATTCTCAGAAGTAATAGAGGAAGCCGTGAGTTCCTTGACTTGGTATGGAACCTTTGATTAAGTTTTGAAGAATTTTATATTAATAATGTTTTTACGTTTTTGCTAATTATAATACAACAAAGGTTACAACTACGAAAATACCTTTACATACTAAATAGCCCTGTCGCAGCATCCTGCATAACATAGCGAATTTCCGTTTATAAAAATCCGTTTTCCTGTGATTTTTCACCCTTTTAAGTGATTTTTCTTCTTCTTTCTAATGGTTTAAATAAAAATGCCGCAAAAGTTTTTTGACTTGAGAAAATTTTGGCAAAAAACTAATTTTTTTTTCACGAAAAATGACCAAAAAAAACACCATGTTCCAGTCATCCGACATAGCTGGCTAATGAACTTGTCCAACGGTGTGGGACTAAATATAAATATAATACATAAATTTTAGTGAATATTATTTTCGGTTTCTAATAGGGACCTCAAAACAAATTTTTATTATAGATTTCTTTTGGACCTCTAAAAAATAGGACTTTCTTCGGAACCCTAAAAAAGGCATATAAGTAACATACAAACATATACATATGTATATGACTATACGAGCAATACAAGCTATAAGCTACGTTTATGTAATTATAATATATACCCCTGTCGCAGCATCCTACATAACATAGCGAATGTCCGTTTATAAAAATTAAATTTTCTCGGAAACTAGTTGACATAGCTTTTTTATGTAATTTTTTCTTCTCTTTTAATTGGTCTAAAAAAATTTCGCAAAAATTTCTGAATAAATGGAAATTTTGGCAAAAAACTAATTTTTTGTAAGAACAAAAACCATGTTCCTGGCATCCGACGTGTCTGGCTGAAGAATTCATCCACAAGAATTTTGGACTTCCAACATTTTCACCAAATTTTGTAACAGTAGGACATTTCGTTCGAGAGTTACCGTGCGGGCACACACACACACACAAACATATATATATATATATATATATATATATATATATATATATATATATATATATATATATATATATATATATATATATGTGTAGGTGTCCGCGCGATAACTCTCGAGCGAAGTATCCAATTTTTACGAAACTTGGTGAAAACATTGGAAGTCTCAAACCCTTGGATGAGTTCGTCAGCCAGACACGTCGGATGCCAGGAACATGGTTTTTGTTCTTTGTTTTGTTCTTCTCTCAAAAAATTAGTATATTGCCAAAATTTCCACTTATTCAACAATTTTTGCGAAATTTTTTTACACCATTTAAAAGAGAAGAAAAAATTACATAAAAAAGGTCTTTAAACTTTTTTTGTATGTCAACTAGTTTCCGAGAACAACTAATTTTTATAAACGGAAATTCGCTATATTATGCAGGATGCTGCGACAGGGGTATTTAAACGTTTCAAATCGCTCAAAATCATTTCAAAAATAAGATCCGAAACGATTTTTAAAATATTTTCCCAGTTAAAATTCTTTTTGAATGTTATTCTAGAGGCGTTAATACATTATTTAATTTTAAACCAATAAAGACAGGGAGAAATTTTTTTCAAAAGTAATGTTTCAAAGCAATACTGTGAGTATTTCGAAATAGTGTCAAAGTGTTACTGATCGTATATTGGTAACACTGAAGTGACACTATGTAGGTATAAAATTGATAATATGAAAATAATGATTTATTATTTTTGTCGTGTATAGACCGCCTAAGGGTTTATTTATATACGTGGTATATTGTCAGATTTTAAATCACCCAGTCACCCCCGACCTAAATTGATCCCACCCGACTGTATATACCTTATGATTAATTGTTGTTAATCAATTAAAGTAACGTTCGTAAAAGACATATTGTTTTAGTGTGAAATGAAAATTGAAAATATAGAAACGGTATTACATCTATTTGTAAATATTTCGACATAGTAAACATAATGGAAAGTGGAAAAGGTTCGTCATACGATTTGTTTGTTTGTTAGGGTTCCGAAGAACTCGGACGAAATGTTACTCTTTGAAAGACCTATTCACCTGTATAGGTTAAACCAGGGCCGGGTCCATAAGAGGGTCTGGAGGGGTGAAAATGGGGGTAAATTTTCTTGTACAGCCTGAATGATTCAATGTATCAAATTTTTGCGATCATAAATAGAAAGAGCACAAAAAATTAGGGGATACGTGTTTTTGCGTTTTTTCGAAATATGTGTGGTATCCAAGTCATATAAGGAAGAAGAAAATAGGGTAGATTATATTGCATTATTATTGATTGAAAATACCTTCTATATTTTTTATTTTTATGTTGATTTTCATCATGAAAATGTAAATTTTTACTTTCCGATAATGATTCATGTACTTTTCAGTACTTACTTAATTGGTAATTTTGCCATGTGTATATTTGGCTACTAATATTAGATATTTTTTATACCTATTTCTACCAAAGTTCTCTGGTCTGCAAGTGTTAATGAATGTTCAACAAGAAGCAATAATCTTCCGTTCAACAACTGCCTTTATCTTCTTACAAATTCGTTTTTAATCAGATGAACGTGGTTTATTTCTTTTTCAACATTCAAACTATTTTTCTTATTCTTTTTGTATGTTTTATAGGTGTCAACCCCATTTCCCAAATCGCAAAATTTATTACAAAGTACCTGAACAGTGAGCGAAAGAGATTATTGCTTCCTGTCGAGCATTCAATATTCATTAACACAAGTACACCAGAGAACTTTAACTTTCGCAGAAATAGGTATAAAAAATATCGAATATGAGTAACCAAATGTACACATGGCTAAATTACCAATTAAGTTAGTACTGAAAAATATATGAATCATTATCGGAAAGAAAAAATTTACATTTTCAGGATGAAAATCAACATAAAAATAAAAAAAATATAAAACGTATTTGCAATCAATAATAATGCAATATAATCGACCCTATTTTTTTTTCTTCCTTATATGGCTTGGATACCACACATATTTCGAAAAAACGCAAAAACACGTGTCCCCTATTTTTTGGTGCTCTTTCTATTTATGATCGCAAAAATTTGATACATTGAACCATTCAAGCTGTACCAGAAAATTTACCCCCATTTTCACTCCTCCAGACCCTCTTATGAACCCGGCCCTGGTTTAACCTATACAGGTGAATAGTTCTTTTAAAGAGTAATATTTCGTTAAATTAAGGTTTTCCTCTATCTCTTATAGTTTTCGAGATATCTTAAGAAATACGATTTGAACCCCCAATTTTAGGGGCTAGTTTCACCCCGTAAAGGTGGAAGATGGCCGATAAAAAAAAATACGGGTGCCTTATTTTTGCCCATTCTACACACTAGCGAAGTTTCATCAAAATCCCGAATTTCACTCTGGGAGCATTTCCTTGTGAGATTGAATTTTTAAAAGATTTTCTATATTAACAACCTATAGGTATAAAGATATTGATTAACATTTTTGACCATCATAATCCGGGTATGCCCAATACTTTTGTTTCCACACTGTACAAAACAGTTCGTATAAAGTGTACTGTATATCATATACTTGATCTCATACCTATGTGCATATAAGGATGCATGTATATGCGCTTGCATGTAGGTATGACTTGTGAAAGATAACTTTGATATGATGCAATTGGTCCACTTTTAATTAAAGACATACGTTATCTTTCTGTTGTTATACAACGTCATAACAATGAAATAAAATCGATAGAATTTTAACGGTCTAAAGACCATAATAATAACATGGATGGGCGTATAATCGCATCTCTTTCTACTCAACCCTTCTGACGTCACTGGTGACCGAAGAGTGAGTACAAGACATAGTTTTAAATGTTTGTTTTATATTATATGTAAGGTAATGATTCATTAAGATATGTATACATATTTATACAGAACACCTCTTTCCGGGACAAGTGTTACAAAATTTTGGTTGACAGTCCAGTCCGGACGTATGGGAATTTACTGTATTTACTTCATTTTACTATTTCGTAAGGGAAATTGAGTTCCTCTAGTTGGTATAAATATTTTAAATTGGATCAAAAATATTATTTGTAACTATATTCGATTTTAAATTATTTATTCATCCATAAATAGTGAAATGTAAATCACCAAAAAAAATTTCGTAAAAATGGTTTTTTTTTGCTGACTATTTAGATTTTAGATATTTTATGTAATTGTATAGAAAGTACAATAAGTACGTATATACAAAAAAACTTATTTCGACCAAGTAAACAAAAAAATTATGTAAAACATTTTTTATGTAATTTTGAATATAGTTAAGTGATTTGCAAACTGTACACTATGGATTTGAAATTAAATATGACTGATAAAGAGAGATAGAAATTGAATATAATTAAACCTGTAATTAGCGTATCTAAAGTTTCTTGGACTGGAATTGACATTTAAAATGGGAATATCTAGCTGAAAATTATAGTTAAGGGAAGAGTTCACGCCAGAAACGGCTAATAAACTAATTTTTTTCGAATTTCATTTTTTGTATTTATTTTGTTCTGTGGTTCTCTACAAACACGGTAATATATAAAACATGGCCAAAATTTTTTTTTTCAAATAGAAAAATATTTATTTGTGAGCCGCTGCACGGCTAAGTTGCTGCTTAGCTGCTGCAGACAACGCTCGCCCCCCGTTCGTTATCCGTGTCTGGATAACGAACTCGTCCAACGGTTTGGGACTTCCAATATTTTCACCAAATTTCATAAATGTAAGACATTTCGTGCGAGAGTTATCGCGCGGACATACATACATACATACATATATATATATATATATATATATATATATATATATATATATATATATATATATATATATATATATATATATATATATATATATATATATATATATATATATATATATATAAATTTTAGTGAATATTATTTTCGGTTTCTAGGGACCTCAAAACAAATTTCTGCCATAGTCCCGGACTCAAGTCGCGTCAAGACAGTGGCTGTAATAGCTGAATTCCATTCTGGAAATTCGCTAAAAAAATTAAAATAAGATATTTTTTCAACTACTGTCAAATACCTCATTCACTCTGCAATCAACGGGTTGAACACCACTAACCTATATATATTAAGGAAGCAAAAAATTACCCATTAGTATTTGAACCAGCTACGGATATCTCTTAGGAAACAAAAAAAATACATGCTTCGATTGACCAGTGTTATTTTAATGAACATTATATTAGTTAAATTATATTATTATCATTATTACAAAAAATTATAAAAATAAAAAAATACAATAAAAAAGTTTTTTGTTTCATTAATTCTTTTCCTGATGGTTTAAAGTAATTGAAATGAATAAAAAATACTTTTTCAAAGTGAATAGTCACACAATCGTATATTATAAGAACTCCGACGAAGAAAGATTGTTAAGAAAAGCATGCGGGCGCGGTGGGCATATGCGGGGGTGGAAATTGTAATTGAAGTTTATTCAAGTATGAAAACAAATGCTTACGAAGTAGAAATAATTTTATCGCCATAGAATTTGAGTGTGAACTCCGTTTGACAATTTAAAAACATTATATGTAGGTAGGTATGTAAAATATTTCTTGAAACTCTTTTCAATAATCACCGTATCCCCGCACTCCTCTATTGATCCGATATTCTGTTGTAATTGTAATATAATTATATTTTTCCATTATAATAATGAAATGAAAAAAATTTTTTAAAAATGTCATTAATATACAAAAGTTGTTAAAGTAATAAACATAAAAATAAAATCCAGTTTTGATTATAGATTTTTAAATTGAAATTATTCAATTATAAGTAGGGGAAATATGGAAAATATTAATATCATTTATTCATAAATTCGAATAGTGTTATTTTTGGTATTTTTATCTTCGTTTATCCTACAATTTTCAATTGATTTGACTGAAATTGAATACTGGATTATTATCATTACTTAATCCCTAATGTGCCAATTGTTAACTATTCACAAAGCGCGAATATAGTTTTTTTTTTTTTTTTTGTATAAATCTGATTGTTTTGGGCAAACTGCCAGCAATCTTGTTTTTTGTGAATTAGGTTAGTACGATATTAAACGTGTGAATGACTGGTCATAATGGGTTAAATGAACACATATATAGATACTTGCATATATTCGGCTTTAAAAAAGTTTGAAGTAGATCTACTTGTGGAGAAATCGAATTTTGAACAACGTCCCAAGAAATTTTTCCAGATTGTTATCTGTTCCTTTGAACGACTTATTATCATTTAATAGGTGGGGTTGGGCGGGGTAAAAAAAAAGACAAAATCAAATCTTTTCATTTTTCATGTAGAAAATATTTGAATTTTTAAACAAAAAAAAAAACAAAAAAAAAAAATACTGTATGATGTTAAATTGTTTGTATTTTAAGATTTTGCCTGTTTTTTCACCCAAGCTAATGACATAAATCTATAAAAAAAATAAAAACCTTGTCTTTTTTTACCCGCCAAATGGGGTAAAAAAAGACAGTGGAGGGTAAATAAAAAATAGACCTCTAACTAATAGGATACTGCAAGTACATGATTGGAAGGGTAAAAAATAGACAGCTTGGGTAATTAGCAGTACAACACTTTTTATTTCACAACTCTATCTCTACTACTTACAAAATTTTTTATAGATATATTTAAATTTTACGTTTTTTACCAAAAACTTTAGCTAAGATTAAGCAGTAACAAAAGTCAGAAAAAGTTAACTGATGCAAAAGCTTGACTCACAGGCAATTTCTTTGGACTTCCTGTGAGTTTGAGTTGGACACTGTTGGACACTGTTGAGTTTAATATAAGTAGGTATGTATTTTTTTTACCCCACTCGAGCAGTGTCTTTTTTTTACCCCGCCCAACCCTATATAATTTTTTATTTCAATAGTATTTATTTCAATAGTAACAGTAGCAAGTGTTGTAAACTTTTTTCTGGAATTTGTGGGGGAAACTTTCATGAATATAAAACTGACCGACAGGGCCGTCTTAAAATTACTGTAGACCTTAGGCATTTTGCACAAAAAAAAAACAAATGGCATAAGAAAAGACTCTATTTTCAATTGTTTTTGTTATACTGATACTTGATACTTGTTCGGTCATGTATTTGGGATAAATACTGACAGTTTGTTCATCACCATCATTATTTTAAGTAGAATTTTTAGAACTTTGTGATCATTTTCGCCACAATCTAGATAAAGCCTAGATCGTGTAATATGAAATGCCGTTTTTCGACCACTGAATGGGCCTTGTATTTGAGATCAATTTTGACAATTTCTTTACCATTGCCAAAATGTTTAAAAGCAATTTATTAATTTTAAATAGAATTCCTACAGCTTGGAATCATTTTCGTTATAATATGAATTGTCGTTTTCCGACCACTTGGTCGTTTTTGTATTTTAGATAAATAGATTATTGACGGAGCACAAAGAGGAAAACTCATTAAATGCCTATGATAATCTACTAAAGTTTTAGTCACTTTTAACAATGAAGGCTGATGGGCGTCATATCAATGGATCCCGGCCCCTATGACTGGTATGGCTGAGGGGACTGCCCCTTTCACCCCTACCTTCCTAGTCAGACACTGTTGAGGAATAAGTATATAATTAAATCCAAAATTCTGTATCAAGGGATAAAATTTGATTCTCTTGTGGACACCATAATTTCTTTCCTATTAAAAACATCTAACAATTCAAGCTAACACATGAACTTGAGCCTATTTATTAGAGATTCTTGTTTCCTTGCTAGAGCTCAAATCAGCTCAAAGTTTTGGTAGTATATACTTAAATTATTTTTAACTACTAAACTGGGCAAAACCATATATGTAAGTGACTGAATTTAGTTTATAAATAATCGTTTTCAATTTCATATAGGAACTAAGTTTTCCGGGATATCCTACAATATAAAGGCGCGCCCACACATATTGCATTTTTTGAAGTGTTTCCCAAGGTCTTCGTCAATACTATTAGTGATGAGCAAATGCAAGACCAACACCAAGACTTGGCAGTCTTGATCTTGGTCTTGCTCTTGCATTCAGAATCTTGGTCTTGGTATTGCAAAATGCAGTCTTGGTCTTGGTATTGCTAAAAAATCTTGCACTTTCTTGCATTTTTTTATTAGCGAATTTTTTCCTTCTAAAATCAGAAATTTCTCTTTTTACGGAATTAATTATACTTTCAAACTATTTAAACAGTTTTGCAAGAGTCTTGCTTCTTTCTTGCTTTTGTCTTGGTCTTGCTCACTTGAGTCTTCGTATTGGTCTTGCAGCCATACTTATAGTCTTGGTCTTGGTCTTGCTCTTGGTATACATAGTCTTGGTCTTGGTTTTGGTCTTGCAAAAAAATGCAAGGCCAAGACAAGACTACAAGACCAAGACTAATTTTGGTCATCACTAAATACTATTTTGACGAGTGACTTAAAAAATATTATATTATTGCTTAGATATTTCCTAAGATCAGTAAGTTTGAACAAAATTGAGAAATACTAGAAGTTGGATATATAAACCTAATAATGAAAATAAAAGTAATCAAAAGTTAAACAAGAACACATAAAAAATATCTATAGGGTGATTCAGTCAAAACGTTATATATGTTGGAACAAAACTGTAACATCCTGTAATCCAAATCGTTCAATTACGTAATAGCAATATTCAATTAATACCAATTTTAAAACTGTAAAAAATACATAGATTGTATCAAAAATATAGAACACTGTCGGTGTTTATGTGTACACAGACACATTATAAACAGTTATGTGTACACCTATGTTTACATATTTGTGTGCGTGAGTGTCTATATAGATAATACGTACATGCAGGTATGGCAAAAATAAAAAAAAAAATTCGTTACCTTGCCCAAACGTACTGCTTGTAACAATCAACCACACAATCCAATGCAAATTACAAATCCACCTCATGTCTGTATAACGATTATGCAAAACAACTATGGAACAAATAAATGTACAAAAATTGAGCACATTAAATAAAGAATTATAACTGTATTATGGAATTAATTTTTAGTAAACAACGGTCACACATTTTCAAATCAAACCCACAAATCATGTTCGTTCTTTTTTTTAAATTTCGTTCCAACAAACACTTGCAAAAAAAAAATTCAAACAATCAACATTGTTGAAACAGCACAAATTTTAATTAAATTTACTACCGTACACACACAAAAAAATAATTAAGAAAGTAAAGGTTAAACGAAAACAAAATAATAAAAGCAACAAACGAAACAAAACAGTGTTGTCTTCGCGTCAATAGGTTAAGAATTTCTTTCAAAACGCTTAAAAATTTACACTCTCAATTCAAAAATTTCGAGTGTCAGCAGAAAAAATGTGTTAAATACTCGATAGAAAGTAAAGAATCTAATTACATATGTACTTAGGCTATCGTTTTTTTTTTTTAATAGGTGTAAAAAAACACATGCGTTACTTTAGACACACAGTTAGTTACAAAAAAAAAAATTAGTTACATATACACCTTGTATGCATAAGCATACACTGACATTTGTACACTGAAGAAGGTTGAAGAACCATCCACACCATTGTATCTACAAAGAGAATAACCCTGGTAACAAGAATTGGGAGGACTTGCGCAGCTCGATGAACTTTCAATTCTCTGTTACAATGGAAACACCGCGGGTTTGATTGGTGTATTGTACAGAGTGATTGTAGTTAATTGTTACATTGTTGAAGCGACTGGTAACGGACAGAGGTAGTAAATTATAATATATGAAACAAAAGTGGAAATGATCCCGTAATTCAGGTTTATTTGCAGTGTATTTACACTGGATACGAATTCATCCGAAAATTCATTCGTACGAATTCATACGAGTTTATACGAATTAAACAAATGCATACATTTAGACATGCGTGGTTACATTGCTTACGACTCTTTTGTACGAGCTCGTACGACTTTTTGATACGACCAAAATATTTTGTTTTTTGATGCGAATTTGTACGAAAAAAATGCAATGAATACTTATAGAAAAAATAATTATTTTTGTTGAACAAAGGCGGTCTTCAAGGGATCAAAAGCATAAATATTATCATAATAGAAAGTTAAATAAAAAATTGTGGAATAAGGTGGCAGAGGAAATGTTTAGATAATTTTTTAATTAAATATATTACAATATAATAAAGCTAACCTAACCTAACAAAAACATTTTAAGTATATGTAATGAAAAATTAATTAACTAAATATTGAAGCTGAAATTCAGTAGATTTTAAAATGTAATTGAATGTGACTTGCGAGTCTTGTGACATGTTCAAATATTCTAAAAATTTCTGTTTGTCCTGAAAAATTTCCTCAAAGTAATTCCAGAACTCAGCTTTTTTTGCTCTACATGAATAATAAATAATCGTTTACACAGAATTGTTTGTTTTCTATAATTAGAAATTTTGAAAACGGTGATTCTAATAAATAAGATTTGGTAACTGGATCCATTGTTTGATATCATGCAATATGTACTAACGGTTTTCAATTTAAATTTAAATACGAATTCGTATTACGATTCCGTATCCAATGTAACCACACAGTCATACGAATGAATTTCGTATGAGCTCGTACGAATCAATTTTCATACGAATTCGTATCCAATGTAACCGCAGCCTTATGGCAACAAACGTTTTCAGGTTGGATACAGTCAGAAAATGTTGTTTAGATACGATTTTTGGGTGATTTTTTTCTGGTTAGAAACGGTTGGACACCATGTTTTTGTCTTTTTGTACCTTGTTGCCCGATGTTGTAACGAAATATGAATGATCTGTATACAAAGTTTTACAAAAATATTTTTTCTTCGAATTTTTACGTTACCTAAATTAAAAAACTTGCTACGATTCGTTTCATTTTTATTAATTCAATACTGTTTGCGGAATTTTCGATTCGTAAATGAATTGTTTCCCAAATGAATAGAATTTTCAAGAGCGTAGAGAGAAATGGTGGGCGCCGGGTATAAAAGAGCACAAGTAAAAAAGAGCACATCTCTTAAAAATTTCTCTTCGAAACAATAATTAACGATTAAACAAAAAGAAAAAACAGTTTTTACTTTTCCTCGGGGCTACAAACCCGGTTACTTCACCCTCTCGTTGGGCCTGAGAATTTTATACTAACATTTTCTTGAAATCATTTGAATAACGTCTTTGAAGAAATACCTTATTTCTTTCTCTCTAACATTCATATTTTGGGACTCTAAAACTAAATCATATAATTAACTCGAATTTCGAAATTTTAATAGCAAAAGATAAAAAGCTGAAGATAAGTCATTAAATTTTATAAATAAATTCATATAATATTATTATAGTTATTTAAATTACGTATATACTTAGTCGCAAAATTGAAAGTTCTTCTTTATGACGTCATCAAGTACATTCATATGTTTTCAGACTAAATGTTATTATTTAGGGTATACAAAAAACTTTACACAAATTTACAGGAGCGTATACAGCCGAGCTTCTGGGGGGGGGGGTCATCCGGAAAATAATAGGACTAGAAAAAATTTTGAGACAAAATTAACAAAAAAAAAAAAAAAAACAAATAAATAAATAAATAAATAAATTGAACTGCTTTTCTTGATGATTGAAAATCTTGATAAAATTTAAAATTTTAGATTAACCAAAACTCGATTTTACTATCGTTCAACTTGAAAACTTTACTGAAGGTAACTTCCTTAAACCAAATTTTATGTGACCTGTAAAGGGAAGAAATCACATTAATAGCTGTGATTTCTTCAAATTTCAACAGTAGCGTATCATATGAACTAAAAAATACCAATAATTTGAAGAAATCCATGATCGAAAATTCTGTTTAAAAATGCTTCTGTCACTAAAAAAAGCGCTGTAGACGTCATGAATCATGAAATTTTAATTTATTTCACGTAAAATGTGGTTTGGCAAAGTTACCTTTAATGGGCAAAGTTACCTTTAATTGGGAAAGTTGTCATGTACTAGAATTCGAGTTTTAATTAGTCTGAAAGTTATCAAAAATTAAATAAATGAGACCCAAATTCTATAAGTTAGCGAAAATTTCAAGTTCTCTGTAACCTAAATAATGAATTTTCGAGTATGAAGACATGCGAATGTACTTGATGACGTCACAAGGATGAATTTGCAATTATGCGAATAAGTATGCATAATTTAAATAACTGTGTATGAGTGTATGAATTCATTAATCGAATTTCGTATATTAGTATTAGATGTTGTTTGAAGAATATATGATCTAAGAAAATAAAATATTTGTAAATTTACAGATTTTAAAATTTCGGCAAGTGTGCATTAGATACGCATTAAGTCAGAATTTCGTAGTTCAGTAGCTAGAATCTATTACAATTCTCAGGATAGAATACTTCTTGTTTATTTGAACCTTTTACTTTTTACCTATATGAGTTCAAAAAATCGAAAATTTTTAAAAGTAGTTTAGGGGGGAGGGTCCTCCAGAACTTTCAAATTTTTCATTTTTTATTTTGCTTTAAAAGTTCATTTGAATCTTAAGAAATATATTTTGAATGTTTTAATCCCAACAGAAAGATTATCTTAGATAACGATAAACTGCTTTTAACTCTACTTTTCAAGAACGAAAACTTTTTAAGAGCGTTTTTCTCAAAACAGGTTTTTTTCCGCGCCGTGGAATATAACTTAAAAAGTTATTAAGGTATTAACTTGAAATTTTGTGGCCTTTGCATACACCTAAAATTCTGCATAAATTATTGCTATAAATATTGTTTATAACAATTTGTTTATAAAAAAGTGAAATTTTTTTGTTTTTGATTTTAAATTGTGAAAAAAAGTTTCCTTATCAGAAATAGGTATATGCAAACCGTAATGACTTATTTTAATAAAATATTTTTGTCCGATTGAATTCAGTTGAGTACAAGAGGCTGGGCATTCCACGGCGCAAATTAAAAGAGTCAACTTGGAACAGCTGTAGCGCCGCCATTTTTTCTTTTTTGTTGCATAAAAATTTATGAGTGAATACACCATAATACGTACTATACTATGTAACTTCATTTGATACAATAAATGTATCCAGTTTCTTAAAAAAAATTATTAAAAAACCTGTTGTCTGGAGGACCCTCCCCCCTTAAGAAAGAGTAGATGACATTTAATACGTTAACAGAAATGACAAATGCATACACGGAGAGAAATATCCTATAAAAATTGCTGTGCTCATACTACAATCGACGTGTAACAGGCGAACATATCCAATTTCTGTTCGGTAAAAAATTATAAAAATTACAATAATATAACTATAATTTTTATAATTTTACCGTACAAAAATTGGATATGTTCGCCTGTTACACGTCGATTGTAGTATGAGCACAGTAATTTTTAGAGAAATTTTCTCTCTGTGTAAAGATTTCATTATTGTACTACGAAATCCTAAAAAGGTTTCCCCGTAAACAAAATCCTTTCATGAAAAATCTGCAATCGTTTTTAATTTATCAAAATAAATAATTAAGCTTTGATTATGTAATTGCAAGCGCTGCGGACACAACAAACGGGTTAATTAATTGGATGAATCAATTTCGTTACTGCACACTGCATATAGGTATGTAGCCCCAGCTCTATATCCCCTATATACACTATACTCTATTTCCGGTATATTATCCCTGGACCACCACCGCATACGCAATACATATCCCAACTACACATATACATACATAATGCATACACTAGGCAAGAGCTCACAGAGGAAACATAAAAATATCGGATAAAAAAAAAACGGAGCTACAAAATGTGGGATGTAAATGTACATCATGCGATACACATAATAAACAAAAAATAATGCCGATTTATCAACAATTTATTATGTACAATAATCACTCCTATGATAATAATAGCAAAACAGTTTTCATAATTTATAAATTTATAAGAGATGTCTCTGTCCGGCAAAACAGAATTATTTATTATTGCAAACATATTGTGATAGATGTCAGTATGTATAAAGATGTTTTTAATAAGCGAATAAAATTATTTGAAATTGCAGTTTGTGCTTTTCAAGAGTGGAAATTGTGTTGAAATGATAGAAATTGGTCGAGGTTTTAAGGTATTTTTATAATGGTGGAGGTGTTGGGTAGCTAAAAAATGTGATGGTGGTGGTAATGGAAACAGGAGGGCAGAACGGGCAGAACAATATTTTGATTACTGGTTGATTGTTAAATTTTAATTTTATTGTCAATGTCTTACAAAGTAAAAAATAAAAAATTGTAATTTGAGCATTTTCAATGGGGGGAAAATTGAATATTAAACAAAAATTATGCCGTATAGTAAGGGAATTAATTAAATTAAACAATTTTAAATAAGATGATATATAAAATTAATTATTTAATTTTGTTTTATTGATTGTTTTATGTTTTTTGTGTGGCCTGTAGCTTGTGGGGGTGGGAGAGGCCTGATAAAAAGAAACCTTCAAGACGCCAAAAAAGGGTTAATCCACCCTGTCGCAATTTTTTAGCATTAGAGAAATGTTTGAGAGCAATTTTTTCCCCCTAAACAGAATTCTTGCAGCCAGGAATCATTTCCGCAATTATTGGAATAACATTAGGTTGTGTAATATGAAATGTCGTTTTCCGACCACTTGACTGATTATGTAATTCAGATAAATAACGATATTTTTTTAAGTATTAGAAACATGTTAGAAGCAATTAACTCTGAATAGATTTTCTATAGCTTGGAAACTTTTCCTGCGTCTATTGGGATAACATTAGGTCGTGTAATATGAAATTCCGTTTTCCGATCACTTGGTCGATCGCGTAATTCAGATGAATATCGACAGTTTTTTAAGCATTAGAAAAGTGGTTAAAATCAATTCTTTAACTCTGAATAGAGTTCCTGTAGTCTGGAAACATTTCCACCATTAATTGGAATACATTAGGTCGTGTAATATGAAATGTCGTTTTCCGACCAGTTGAATGACCATGTAATTCAAATAAATATCGACATTTTTTTAAGCATTAGAGAAATGTTTAAAAGCAATTCTTTAACTTTGAATAGATTTCCTATAGCCTGGGCACATTATCTGGAATAATATCAGGTCGTGTAATATGAAATGTCGTTTTCCGACCACTTGACTGACCACGTAATTCAGATATATATCGACATATTTTTAAGCATTAGAGAAATGTTTAATAGCAATTCTTTAACTTTGAATAGATTTCTTATAGTCAGGATTCATTTTCGCTATTATCTAGAATTCTAGACTATAGAGTAATATTAGGTCGTGTAATATGAAATGTCGTTTTCCGATCACTTTGTCTATTTTGAATATTTGAATCAATATTTGGGATTTTTTTTTTTTAATTTTTCACATTATTTAATTTTGTTTTAGTTATTGTGAGGGTGGGAGAGAGCATAGTAACAAGAAAATGTTTTGGGCCCAAAAAAGTGGGTTACTCCGTCCCTGCTGTATAGGGTTCATATTATGCACTCTGGAGATTCACAAGAAAAACTGGAGGCTTCAAAGCGTATAAATAAACTCGTAAACCCTATCGTGTGGAATACTGTTCGTATCAAAACATTTTTTGCCATATTTTTTTGGATTTTTTTGGTATTTGTGTATTTATAACGTTGATTCCTATAGTTTAGTTTGATTATTTCGAGTCCTAAGAAAAACTGGAGGCTTCGAAACTTATAAACAAACCCGTAAATCGAATCCCGCAGAATATTTTTCGTACCACAAACATTTTATGCCACATTTCTTTGGATTTTTTTTTTTGGTATTCGTGTATTTATAATGCTGATTCCGTAATGTGTTTTAAAAACAAAGGGAGTTATTGATTTTACGACCAAATTTCGTTCAAATTTTACCGGATACGTATAGGTACATCGAAATCACCGATGAACGTGGAGTGAGCGTCACCTGCTGCAGTGTTATTTAATAATAATTAACATTCATAACAGCGATAATCGGTAAACTTGAATCACCACCACCTTCTGTACGCCTCGCATCTACATGAAACGCAATTGTGTTTTATGCTCGTTCAGATATTTTCTTACCTTTTATCGATACAGTATTCTTTCTCACTCGTTGATACTGTTATAGAGTAAACTTGGTATAAATAGGTATAACATTAAAATGACAGAGCATTGTTATTTATGTATATGTTACACTCTTATGTATATTTTTAAATTTTAATTGTGGAAAGAATCAATTTAAGGGGTTTTATATAAAAATAGTAAAATTTAACTATTTTAACCCACGACAGAACAGAGCAAGTATACAGGGTGTAAAACAAATAACTTTCGTCCCTTTGTGGGGTGACTCATAGCATCCTTTAGACACTAAAACCGCAAGAATTTTTTCGGAATTAACAGTCGCGTCACCCCTCAAAAGGATAAGAGTTATTTCCCTTACACCCTGTATATAATATACATATATATATATATATATATATATATATATATATATATATATATATATATATATATATATATATGTGTGTGTGTGTGTGTGTATATCCAGGGGTCAAACTAGAATGTCTACCAAACTGTGCCCACTGTAATCAATGGGTGACGTAACACAGCACACATACAATCACAACACACGATGTATGAACACAAATATACCAATGTGTTAGTAATATATGATGATATATGCAGTTCGCATACATACACTATATGCTATGATGGCCACCGTAAGTTACCACCAGTCAATAATTAAAAATAAATTTATTTATTTTAAGAGAGATATCCCTTTATTTTGAGAAATTTTTTATTCAATAGAATTTTTACAATTAAATACACTTCATATTTTTGTCTGTTTAAATTTCACGAGTTGATTAAAAAAACATGATTTTTATTTTGACGTGAACATCACGGCAGTCAGTAACAGACTAAATCAGTAATGGTGTAAATTGCTACTTACTGCAACTTTAAGATTTCACTTTTTTATACGAAGGCTTGATCTGTCTCATCTGTGATATATATATATATATATATATATATATATATATATATATATATATATATATATATATATATATATATATAGGGTGTAAGGGAAATAACTCTTATCCTTTTGAGGGGTGACGCGACTGTTAATTCCGAAAAAATTCCTGCGGTTTTAGTGTCTACAGGGTGCTATGAGTCACCCCAAAAAGGACGAGAGTTATCTGTTTTACACCCTGTATGCGCTGTGAGTAAGAGTAGACTTGCCAGCCGTTTGATTTTCGACCGGACATTTCGGTTATGACGTGATTTGTCTAAATCTTCGTGTGCGATCGGACTTGAATTATATAATAAAAGTGGTATTTTGCAATGCTTTATTTATTAATAGCAACTATGAAATATCATAAAGTAGCGCTCAATTCTGTTAAACTTATATCGTCCTTATTATCACCAATTTGGATTGATATGATTTAGAATTTTTTCGGTATTATAATTTAGGAGAAGAGATGAATTTTGTCTTTTGCCCGTCAGTTGTGTTTTTTGTATCTGGTTAGGGTAATTGGGGAAAAAAATGTTCATACCCACAGTTCTACTTTCACTATAACTGTTAATCGAAAATTGGAAAGTTGACAAGTCGGGGTAAGAAGTGTATGTGTATGTGTGTGTGAGTGTGTGTGTGTGTATGTTTATGTGTCTATTACCATTTATCTCCAAAACGGCTTAATCAATTTTAGTGTGATTTTCTTTATTTGAAAGTTGGTAATTCTGGAATGGTTTTTAGCTCGGGTTGCTGAAAATTGGTTCGGTCATTCCCAAAATGTTTCAAATTTTCAAGATAAAAATAAAATTTCGTTTTCAGAGCATTTCAGGATTTCCAGGATAAAAATAAAATATTAAAAACCCAATTTAAAAGTCGGTAATCGTACTGTTAAATGAAAGTGGGTACAACCGTTTCCAAGATATTCCAAAATTTTCAAGGATAAAAAAATAAAATTAAAAATTTTAAGAATCCATAGCAAAAAAACTTGAAAACTTTTCGAAAAAAAAAACTCGAATTCTGTATTCCAAATTTTATTATAATTTATCTCAAGGTTAGAAATTTTGTAACAAATTTGAGTCTATTCGTAATATATGGAAGCCACAATAATAGTTTCTAGTTTCTATTGCCTATGAGTTTGGTTTGCTTTTAATTTGTAAAGTTTAAAATTATAGATACAATGTTCGTTCTCGTTTTACTCTACTAGATAACTAGAAATATATACCTACTCTGTATTGTATCTACATTTCTCTTTCTTGTACGTATTCTAAGTATGAGCTTTCACGACGATTTTATTATTTTATATAGTTTTACAGCAATTTTCTAAGGATTTTTGTAATTAGTATCTGTTAATTGATTGCATTTAATAGACAATTATACTGTCCCCATTTTGAATATTTCCCGAAATTCTTGTAATAATTGAATTAAAAATTGGAATGAGGAAAAATTTATAATATTTAATTTTCCTTTCAACTACAAAATTATGTTTATTTAATTACATTACAGATCACAACATTAAAACTTATAATAGGCTCTTAACATCGTAGAATCAACATTGACTTAAAAGTAGGTAGTTATACAGTAATGGATCGATTATGTACGATTTCAGGTTGCAAAAAGAAAATATAGATGATTATTGTAAATTTGTTTTAGTCAACTGTTTACTGGTGTATTAAGGTCGCACCCCACTCGACCTAGCCCCTCCCCCACCTTTTAGAATTGAAAAAAAACTAATAGCGCATAATAATTAGGAGCTATTTCTGAGCTTTCGTATTCCGTGAATTAAAAATTTTGCGCTCGACACACTGAGCAGGAATTTAATTAAACTAATTTTTGCGCGGTAGAATTAAGAGCTATTTATGAGCTTTTGAACAAGTATAATTTTGATTTTTGAGCTCATCCCGGTAGTCTCCAAACTACCCTCAATTTATGAAATTTGAGGAAAAAAAAGGATAGGTACTAGAAAAATCAAAAATAGATTAATTTTTAAAAACTAAAATGAGATTATGTGTAAAAATAAATTTCTAATTGTTTAGTCGCAACCCTTTATAAAAACCACCCGCATCTCCTTGACATAAAAGAAAGCTATTTTAATTAATGTGAGAAAAATAAACTATATTTATTAAAAGCGATTAAATATTATTTACTATTTATCAGCTCATAAAATACGTGAATTTAGATTATTGAGTTGCAACCCCTTTACAAAAAAATGATTTTGCACATAAGAGAGAACTATACTTTGAACCATTACTTTACAATTTTTTTTTTTTTTTTAAATTCTTTAATCTATCAAGGCAAAAGGCAAAATGAGATTTTGCCAACTTTGACCCAGAACTTATATTGACCCTTATATCGTTTGCTATAGTTTCAGTGAATTATTTTCAACTACATAAGCTTTCTGATGTATTTGCAATGCTTTTTTAAATGATGATTTTGATATTATACTTATATATTATAATAATACTCTTTTCATAAAAATAAAATAAAACAAATATTAATTTTTAATTACGTTATAAGTTTATTCAAGCAAAATATAAATTTTTTAATTAATTAAAAATTAATAAACTTACTCCTTTATAAAAATGTTTTTGGTTTTATTATTATAAGTATAATTATTATTATTTTTTTTTATATTTGAAACTTTTCTTATAATTAATATATTTTATGGAAGTAACTAACTAGTAACTTGTAGGAAAATACAATTTATTTTATATGGAAAATATAACAAAGTGCATAAAAATGAAAAAAAATAAATATAAAAAAGTGCATATATTTTGTGTGGTTCTAAAACAATAGAAATGCACTTTTTCTACTCCTACTATTAAAAGTAACATTTTATGCACGGCTAACTATATGTAAAAATTAACAATTGCCCACACTGTACGGAAATACAGTGGGAAATTATTTCCCACGCCTTAATATAATAAAAAAGTAGGCTGTTCCGTTAGTTTAATATATAATATATAGAAATAACACTAAAAATATACTACCTCTTTTCAGATAAAATTGATCATGAGTTTTCGTTAAAAAATTAAATAATTCTTATATTCGAAACAAATTGATCTTCTATTCTTTTCTAAAAATAAATTGCAAATTTAAAATTTACATAAATGCAATAATAAAAGAGATAAAGCCAAGAAAACGGAAATTATTTAAATTCAAAGTTACGAAGCATGGTTAAATTTAACTGAAATGAACTATATGTATTTTGATTATTCATTATTGTTTCCATAGTTTCAAAGTATGCTTTGGCAAAAATTTGAACATCTTAGCATTGACATTATAAATTTTAAAAATTTTTACTACTTATTTAAATTTTACTTTAATTATTTATGCCAATTTTACGAAAAAAAAATGTGCTCGTAGAAAAAGTATAGTGTAAAATACGTGGGAAAAGCTTATTTCTCACTCATACGAATTGTTACACTCGCCCTGTGGGCTCGCGCAACAAACTTATATTCGTGAGAAATAAGCCTCTTTTCCCACTTATTGTACAATATACTATTGTTTGGTTTAAATTTCATTGATAAGTAATACTTTGCCATTTCACGTTCTCAAAGTTCATTGTGCGAAACATACATCTTTTGTCAGGGATCATTAAAGTGTTAATCAATGTGAAGCTGATTTCCGTAAAAAGACTGTTGAAACTGAGCAAAATAATAAAAGAAAACTTTTTCAAGGCATTGCATTTTTTTTAAAAACATTTTTAAAAAAAAATTTACAAAATTTACAAAAGTTTTTTGTTACGTAATCCATATTTTTGTTTTAAAGAGGACAGACAGTTTAAGCTCTCTAAAACTCTACATTTAATTGTTATAGTGTCAATACTTTCCGAGATATCTGGGATTAAATTTAAAAGTACCCTTTATGTTTACACCTGAAAAAATGCTCGCAAAACGTTTTTGTCTTTCTCTTTCATTCTTTTTTTTTTTAAATACAGCTAAAGATACTCACTAGTTGTTCAAGGAGTGAAGTGAGAAGAATTTTTGGTGAAATTTTCGGTGATTATTCTGCAAAAGATATTCGGAATTGCAACCTCAAAAAGTAGATGGTTTAAACTTCTGAATGTTCCTTTTGAAATCACTGTCAGATCGTTCTTGACTGACATGCTTGGTTTAAATAAATTGTAATCACACACTTCTTTTCAAAGACACCTTTTCAACATTTAACGCTAATTTGTTAAAACGCAAATTATACAATCTTTGCAACTAAAAATTACTCTCTTATACTTGAAGTCACTTTAACTCATTCAACAGTCCGTCCACGGCTTCTCTCTATTTTCAATCAAATTTTTGAAAATCTTTTTGCACAATTTGTTTTTTTTTTTTGAATTAAAATCATTTTTTTTAACAAGCAAACTTTTCAACTTGACTAAATAATGTAGATAAATATATATATAAAAATCGACATTTCATTTTCTATAATATTTTTCCAATATTCTAAAGTAGGCTTGTACATAATAAATAAACTTTGATAGAGGGCCTCTTCTTTTCAATTCATCAGGAACATTGTTATCCCTAACATCCCAATTTATTTTTTGTACCTTTAAATAATTTGACGGTGTGCTCTTCTATCTAAACGTGTTTCGAAAATGTTTTTTTTTTCAAGAATACGTCTATTTACTAAATATACGGTAGGTATACTCTTTAGGGTTCCGTAGTCAAAATCACGGGACCCCTATAGCTTCCAAATATTTGAATCCATGAATGTGAAATTTTCAAATTTTGATGGTGTACATGCTTTAGGTAGAAATCCCAATCGTTTTTTAGTCCTGCCTGGTAAAATCTCGAACAATTTTGTGCGGACCGGTCACCACGACAATAAACTTTGACGATTATCAATTTCTTAAATTATATTTAATATGAAATGTCGTCTTCCGACCACTTGGCAGAAAGGCAATTCTTTAATTTTAAGTAGAATTCTTGTAGCTAGGAATCAGTCCCGTCATTAATTGGAATGACATTAGCTCGTGTAATATAAAATGTCGTTTCCTGACCACTTGGTCTACCATGTAACTAATTCAAAAAAATATCGACACTTTCTTAAGCATTTGAGAAATGTTTAAAAGCAATTCTCTAATTTTAAATAATTATGTATAATTTATTAGATTGAAGTGATTTTCGCCATTGGTTGAAAAGGTGGAAATTAGTCGACCATAATTATGCCCCCAACAAGTTAGTTAGTCCTGTGATTTACTTTCTTTTGCCAAGAAGAAAATAAATTCATTTCACAAACAATGAATGAATACGCTTAAATATAACATACCGATGTACGAGTATTTATCCATTTATACGGTAAAAAACAAACGTTAAACAAGTTCCCTACATTTTATCCTGAAAGTTGTGAGGTAAACTAGTTAATGACGATGGAATCCTGACTTGATGCGCCTTCAACACACATCTGACGAAATTTTTTTAAAAAGTTTATAAATCTCACACAGTAGTAGTGTTCAACCTTTTTCTACTATGCGAGTTACTTTTCTATATTAAATTTTTTAGTGTTCGACACTTTTGTGTAGTTGAGGTCGCCTCCATCAAATTGTTATTTGGATTTTGGAATATTTTCGACCATATAGGTGGGACATACAGGATGTTCCTTATTTTGTAATAAATAGTAAAAATAATTAGTTGGAGATTTTCGTGCGCAAATTTACTAAAGATAATATGTCAATTAGATAAACCTATTTTTGCTTCCGAGACTACTAAAGTAGAGGAAGCATTAGGATCACTTTTGAAAAATAAAAAATTTTTTCCTTCCAAAATGATTTTTTTTACGCAATTTTACGTTTTAGAGCTTCCTGAACAATTTTGGTTTGGTGTCTATCTGTCCGCCCGTCTATCTGTCCGTCTATGTATCGCAAGTTTGCACCAAGTGGTATAACTTCTGAACTATTCGATTGTTTTTAATGAAATTTTCAGAAATTATGCAGTTTGGTTCCTAGATAGTCCCTTAGGAATTTAATCAAAATCGGAGTAACGGTAGCAACGCCGCTACCATGTCATTCCAAAATTGCATCAAGTGACAACTTCTGAACTATTCCATTGCTTTTAATGAAAATTTCAGAAATTATGCAGTTTGGTTCCTAGATAGTCCCTTAGGAATTTAATCAAAATCGGAGTAACGGTAGCAACGCCGCTACCATGTCATTCCAAAATTGCATCAAGTGACATAACTTCTGAACTATTCCATTGCTTTTAATGAAATTTTCAGAAATTATGCAGTTTGGTTCCTAGATGGTCCCCTATGAATTTAATCGAAATCGGAGCAACAGTAGCTACGCCGCATACCATGAAATCCCATTAAATGTCAATATCCCTATTTATTGCTGGTCCCATTTCGCTCAAATTTTTAGGGTATTTTGGGGGTTAGTTTCTAAAATACTTTTGCTATTATTGTATAATTTAGCCTTTAAGTATTTTGAGTTAGAACAATTCTTTATGAACTTTAAGGCGAAAATATAATTTCACGGTATATATATTTAGTAGAATACTGTTTTAAATTCTTTTACGAGTACGAGGAAGCTGTGTGCCACACCCCATTGGCAATGTATTTTTCTTTAAACTACAGCGATCTTCTTTAGAATAATCTGATTACACGAATTCGTGGGTTTTATATAAATCATAAATAATTAAAACAGAACATAAATTCAATAATGAAAGCTATCGTGGATATATATTGATAGATCTAATCAATTAAATTCTACAATAATATGGTGAATATTTACAGATCGTACGTGTTCTTTAAGGAGACGGATTATTTATTTGGCGTTATGTCAAGAAAATTTTTGGCAAAAATATGGCATATTCACTTTTATTATTTATCTTAAATAAGATAAAGTGGTGATAATTATTCATATTTATTAAAATTAATTGTAATGCTCGGGTAATATGATTTTTTGTAAAATTTTTTATTTTTTTGTCAAAAAGGTCTTAAATTTTTGTTCTAATAATTCGATAATAACATGCTATAATGTTTATTTGCTTCCATTCTTTCAACTATTTCGGATTTTAGGGCCATGGATCACTTAAAATTCCATTTTTGAAAAATGGAGTTTTAGTACCTCTGTAAAGCTAATCATCTCCAAAATTAAAATATAAAAAATTCCAACTAGGTGTACTTCAGGTGTTATTTAGGTGCGTTAACACTTTACAGTCTGAGCACAAAACATGTGTGTAATACCACCCATATGTATGACGCTACCGCGGACGCGTATTGGCTAGTAACAAACACGCTCTTTGTGTAATGATTTCTGTAAGCGTTATAGATGGATAACATAATACATAACATAAGATAATTTTTAATTGGGTCATTACACGCCACTTTATCCAGGTCATGTCACCCATGACGTCAGATTTAGCTGAAAATTTTTTTATTTGTTTATTTAAACATCCTAATTATCTGTACAAAATTTAAAAAAATTATCTTTAATAGTTTTCAAGTTATGAATCTTTGAAATTTAGCAAAATAGGGTTAAAATGATGTTTCCGTAGTATCACTTTCGGCGATGTTATTATATTAAAAAATCCATAACTTCTGTAATATTTAACATAAAGCAATAATTATTTCATCAAAATGTTCAGAAAAGTCAGGAGATTACAGGAAAAATAAATTTGATTAATTATCACTTCATTTGAGATATTTTTTAATCGATAAACAAAAAATCTTTAAAAGTGATTATTGACCAAAGGCATAGCAGTAACCGTAGCAATTTTTTTTTTTAAATTTACCCTAAAGATGTAAACTAAAATAATCTGGAACAAAAATAATGGTTTTTTATCCGCTAATATTTTTTAGACACGTTCGACGTCTGGAAGCTCAAAAAACAAGCTTTTTGGAATAATTTCCCAAAATTCAAAATTTTTGTTAACATCATTGGAAAGAGGAGAAAAAATCACATAAAAAAGGTCTTTAAACTATTATTCTATGTCAACTAGTTTCCAAGAAAAACTAATTTTTATAAAATTTTCAGCTAAATCTGACGTCATGGGTGACATTTTATGTTTTTATTGGATGATTTGAAATGAAGTGACCCGATTGTGTATTTATTTTTTGTTCATAAATTGTTTTTTTAATATTTCTTTATTACTTTATTGTTACTGACATTATTTTTATTTATTAAAAACATGAATGTATTTATATAAATTTTTTATTATTTAACTCTTTAAAAATATTGCCGGTTAGTATGAAAGTTTATTGCATAGATGCACGGACTGTATAAGTATTAATAAAAAAAATTAGATGTTGTTACCGTTTTACGATTAATGGTAATTCCGTAACTAGGTATATCGTAAAATATACAAAACCTTACAGCGGAGGCGTTGTAATGAAGAACTAGTTACTGTGCCAGAGATTTTTATATTCATTCGTTTTATAAAATAGTTGACAACTTCAGTTAAGTGTTTATGGTTCATTTAATCATATTATATTTGTATGATAAACTAAATTTATAACAAGTTATTACACTCATAACATTATTATAGTACTAGTGGCGGCGCTGGGAACGTTATAAAGACGTACGACATTTTTATATTCAGTTACATAATATAATATATATTAATATCCGCCAAGCAGTGGAAGCGCTGTGTATAACGTTTTTTTATGTTGTACGCAGTGCTTCCATAATTTAAAATATTCAAAATTTTTCTTAAAACTTTCATTTTGTAAGATTTTTATCAGTTTGGTCGAATTTACACCTAATTGCCCATATCATTCATTTTAAAACGTAAATGTATAAAACCAACGTCTATAATTAGTCAGTTTCCTAAGGAACATAATCAAATCAACGTATTTTTGATAATCCCAATATTAAACAAAAATAACACAAAAAATTCAAACCATTATTTAATACGGTTTTACCCCGGTACATGGACAAGACCGTATACTATACTCAATACCGAAGAATCGGTTTAAATCATTTAAGCCTTTTCACGCTGAAGAACCCAAATCATCTTTTTATTTGAATTTGTTGACTTAGTCTTGTATAATGTTGATTTTTGTTGACCTGACATGTTCGAGCAGTTTTGAAGTACCCCATGGTTCCGTCAAAAATAGCTTCAACGGCTTTTCTCATGTTATTCCAATCCCATTTTTTTTACTAGTAATAGTAATTTTATGATTACGTGGCATCTTTTTTGCAACTAATAATAAAAAATCAGTTTAGTTCATATACATACGACCAAGTCAAAATCATATATAGGCCGGTTTTACCCCATACGGTTTTGACCCGGAGACCTATGTGTAAACAGATAATTTACTAGCACCTATGCAAATCGATTTTGCCGAAACAAATATTGTAAATTACGAGTAAATACACACACTTTAACATAACTGATTGGAGACTAACTTGTAGTACACATAAACGTAACTATTTCTTCTTGAATTTTCACAACAATAAGATCAAGTCTATCAAAAAACTCTAAAATGAAATATTTTGAAAACGCTCGTGCTTACCGCTATAAGTGTTTGTTGACAAATAGCTCTCATTGGTGGACGCTGTTGAGAGGCTTGCATTTTGGAAATTTTAATTAATAGAAAAAATAGACCTACTATACTGTTTTACCCTGGTATACGACTTTGTACAGGTTTCCCCTACCTTAAATTACCAAAAACACTTTTTTTACGTCTGGTATGGGGTAGGTTTACGCAAATCCAGCCAACCCTTTGTTTTTCATGTTTTCTCGCAAACAGTAATAACACCCTATTATTATTTGAAATTTGCTAAGGGGGAGAAGTTGGGGTCAGTAACTGATAAGGCACCGATTTATAAGCACTTATGATAGATAGCCCAAAAAACCGTATTCCACTCAAAGCTTATAAATTGTGTGCAAATTATGTTTTATAAAATTTTTCGAAATTCTGCTCCCGGCTTCCCCAGAGGGAAAGTTTATATTTGCAGTCACTCCCATCCAATGTGATGTGATTTTGAAAAATACCGCAAATTTCTAAAAATATTTCAGTTCTGATAAGAATGTTAAAAGAAAAAGTGTGAAGAAGCACAAATATATTAAAATTCTGACATTACGTAACTTATGAACAAAATTTCGCCCTTAAAATAATTAGGGTCTTTTATTATACCTTTCGATACCATTAGTTTAATCAATTTTCATAAACAATGTCCGGAAAAAAAACAAAAAAAACCAAAATTATTAGATTTTTGTTAAAAATGACAATATTGCCAGGACCACTCCTATATGGATCTGTTTTCAGTTCAGTTTCATGTCCAAGCAGGGGCGTAGCTACTGCCGTATCAGCCGTATGAATGATACGGGGCCTCCGAGCTACAGAGGCCCCTAACGTGTGTAAGCAAAAATTAGTAAAATGTTATCCACAATGTCACTTAATATCGTGCTTCCCGGGAAAAAAACATATAAGAAAAACTGTAATACGTGCCTATAATAGAGTTTTCACTTCAGAAATGACAAAAGTCAAAAAAGCAATCTCTTTTTTCCCGGGTTAAGCGTGCGCCCAAAAGTTGGCAACATGGGTAACTTCAAAAATGAGACTTCAATGGAGCAGGAACGGCTATCAGACTTGTCACTGTTCTCTATATGGGCAGAAATTTTAGAAAAACTGGAACCGTCTTCAGCTATAGATGATTTAATAAATCAATTTGCCGAAAAAAAGGCAAGGAAAGTGTATACATATCTAATTTGAATTGTTTGGCTAGCTCAATTTCTAGGGGGAAGCGATAACTTATAATCAATAAATATTTATTTTAATTTAATGCAAGCATTTTTGTTTCTTTTGTGAGAAATCTTTACCCTTTATTTGGGCCCCCCAACTAATTTTGATACAGGGCCCCTCCAAGGCACGCTACGCCACTGTGTCCAAGACTAGAAAATTTTCATCTGAATTTTCACCTTTCTGGGTTCCAGAATGATGTCAAGAAGATTCGGAGAACATCGCATACGCTCCAATTGGTCTGATTACATTATTATATATGAAATTAAAACTAAAACATTTATCAGCACCAGAATTAATCCAAACCATTACACTGACAACGAACACTGCAACCCGCATATTGTTGTAACATCGCTAATTCTGCAACAATCCCCCGGGGACCAGCAATTCTATATTGTATACTCTCAAATTCCATATCCAATCATAATTAAAACCGTCCGTACCCCGTGTATTTACACCAGCAACGAAAAAAAAAAAAACAACAGCTATGAAATGAAATAATCCAAACATACTTTCCGCTAATTACAAAAACATTTAACTATATTCAAGTAGATTAAATATTCTGTTTTAAAATGTAGGTTAATTTTTGCCCCAGTGATAGAAGTTTGATTCCTGCAGTTAGATGCGCAAGTCCTTTCTCGAATGGCATTCGTTCGTCGTTGAAAATATTATGTACGTACCGACGACGATATACCGTTGCGTGGCGGTACGGTGAGAATAGCGTCGGGATCAGTAGACGCAGACATCGTGTTCGAATACAAATCAACCCATACATCATACTTTTGGAAGGAAAACTAAAAAAAACGGTCTTATTAGTACATAGAGAAATTATTTAGCAAAAAAAAAAAGAAATTGTCGTAACTAGTTATTCAATGTGAATTATTCTCAAGTTTTCAGTGCTGATCCGTTAGTGTAACAATTTCTTGAGAGTTACAAAAATTTTGTGTTTTAAAAAAAATAAATAAAAACCGAAATTAAATGTGGTTAGTTTCGACCGAATAATACAATAAATATTTCTTTTCTTGGAGTTTTATTAAAATAGATACTTTAGGCTGTAGAGAGTGTGTGAATTTTTGGTGTTTAGTATTTAAAATCCAAAAATAATTATTGTGATTATATTTTTGACAATAATTAAGATATAGGTAACAATAGGTAATATTTTTATTGTTAATATTTGTAATAACTTTTCCGCTCAAAAAGTTTTATTGAAAAAAATAGCAAAAATAGTTAGTTTGCTACCAATACCGCTGCAACCATTGTTGCTAATGTGACAATTGTACTGAGAGCACTAATAAATTAGGGTCGGGTTAAGATGTTTTTGTGCCCCGGGCAGAACATTTCGCTGACATTTCAACACAAAAAATGTTTAGTACTTATTTTTGCCAGCTTTAACTGAATTAAATATTTTCCCGTACGTTTTTAACGGTGAGATTTATAGGTAGGCGATGTTTTAAACTTCCATTTGCCGCTCCATAATGTTTTGATGTCCCAGGCGTGTATTTGGTTAACCCACTCCATCCATAATCCATCTCTGTGCGTTGTAAGTCGTTGTGCGATTATAGTGATTATCTTGATTTTACCGCTCTAGTGCAGTCATTTACAATCAACAGAATTACATTCTCATAATTATTAACGTGTAACGTATATACGTCATTCGATCAGAACAATTATATCATTTAAATGAAAAGAGAAATTGATTTGTGAATCGTGCTAATTGATTAATTATTGTCTATTTTTATACTTTTAAATAATTTCCTATTGGTTTTGTACCTTGATATGAAAGTCTGAATTGAATTATTTGTAAAATTGTCGCTAACTTAATAACTCAATACTGTTTACAAGAGAGTTAAAACCAGGACAAGGGCAATTCGAAGTGCCGAAATCTATTTTTTATCAGTAAGGAGGGTTAGGTGATATTATTCAATAATTTAAGGATAGAGCTTGGAGAGAAAATCACTAATAATTAGTAATAAAAATTAATTAATTATTTTGCGACGTTTCGAAACCGATTGTTTCATCGTCAGGCAGGAATTGAAAAATGAAAAAGTGAACATTGTATATGCAAAGTTTAGTACTTACATGTATTGTAATTGTCATTATTACACACAAAAATCTATTTTTTCAACTTAATTTTAACTTTTAGGGTATCAAATACATTTATACTTGATCAATTTTAAAAAAAATTTTGTGAAATCAAAACGATTTTTTCCATACTAATCGAAAACTGTCGTGTTATTCGAACGTTATCTGTATTTCATCCATCGTTCGATTCGCCAATATGCTTTAAGCGATTGTTGCTCTTCCAATATTCTACTTTTTAAACGTTTTATTCTTTTCAAGAACGAAACAATTGAACTTAAACGATCGATTTGAAATTTATTTTTTATTTAAGTATTTATTTTTTTTTTATCAATTCTAACAATTTTATTGAATTAACAGATTAAAGTAATTTATTTATATTTGAAATATTATATATGATTGTTTATTTGACAAATGGTGTGTTAATTGTAATTCATAATATAATTTTAATGATTATTATCATATATAATTAAAATTTCGCTAATTTAATTAAGGAATTATTAAATTTTGTATTGTAACAGGCATAGGAAATAACGCCGTAACAACACTAAAAGTTTATTTATTATTTTGATTAAAAATTAAATTAAATGGCAGCGTGAAATGTTGTTAATACTAAATGTTATTTGATATGATTAAATAAGAATGAAAATTATAAATTGAAAAGGTATTATTGTCTTTGTTCGGCTGGTGTCTACGTTCAATCTTTCGGGTGTTTATTGGAATTTATTTTTCGAATAAATCGATAAAACATTAACAGAAAATAAAAACTGTTCAACGGACGACGGTCCTGTTTCAGTGGACCGTATTTAATCTAATTGCGTATTTTGAATATATTGTAGTTTTCGAAAAGGTTTCCAGTGAAAAGGACCGATTTTATTTTATAGCTAAATAATAATAAAAATCACTTTGTTTACGGAATTACAATAACATTTTTACGTTTGAAAATTTTCGATATGTATCGATTAGTGTAAGTTTAGTGTTGTTATGTATTTAGAATTTTAGATTTTAGTATTTTTATTTTTATTACGTATTTATTTTTTAAATTGTTATTTGTTTGTAGATACGATTGACTGAGTAATGCTCCAGCTCCATAAAAGTTAATGATTTCACATATTTAATAATCGTTTGCGATACCTAAGATCACCTGACTTTTTCCTCAACTCGAATTTTCTTACTAATAAGTATAATTTTTCAGATACTTGAGATAGGTCTGATACCGCAGAAGCATATTGTGGACAAATTAAACAAATTGGCGAGTATAAGTGACATTTGATCCCTAGTGTAAGGTTTAACACCCGAAGGTAATAATTCACGCTAGGGATCAAAGGAAACACTTTAGTCCTGTGGCTTATATATTATTTTTTGCAATTCCGGACAATTTTAAAATATAAAAATTAAAACGAAATGATTTAAATGACATTTAAATTATGTGAAATAATATGACATTGAGTAGGGGAGAGACTTAATGAATGGGACGATTATTGAATGGGACAAATGAGTTTTAGCTAACAAGGAACCGTTAGTGGAAATTTGTTTTACGGTCAGTAGGTGTCTTTTATATAACTACTTTTATGTGCGATATATGTGTTAACGATTTTCCGTTTGTTTCAACAAAAATTAGGAAATACGATTTTAAACAGAAAAAGGAACTTTTATTTTTTTTTATAAATTACTAAATATTCTATGATAACTATTATGCTTAGATTAATTGTATTAGTTGATTATTAAACCGCTTAGTATAGACTATCATCAAATAAGTATTGTTTGCGCATTGAGGTTATGTACTTTTTATTTCTTGACTTTAACTTGTTACTTGACAAGGAATATTGAATGGGACATTATGAATATGACCTTCAATTTTGACCTTAACCTCAAAGTCAAGCTCACCATCGGATGCGCCGTGAAAAATACTGAGACTTTTGTCCTCATCATTTATCTCACAAATGCTTTCCCGCAGAGATTTTTAACCATTTCCATATTTTTACTAACCTGTATAAACCGCATGAATTTTACATTGTCTTACATATGTCCCATTCAATATTCTTCTTGTCCCATTCAATGAGAATGGAATTACTGAATGGGTCAAAAATCTAATTTTTTTCAAACAAAAAAATTTACTATTATTTAAAAAGAATAGATTTTTTTTAGTTTAAAATATAAAGTAATGTTTGAAGTATCTTATACCGCAAGATTTAAAATATTTGATTACTTGGTTTTGAAGTTAAGACGATTTTCAAGAAAAATGTCCCATTCATTAAGCTTTCCCCCTATACTGTGGATAAATTAAGCAAATTGGACAATATAATAATATATTATTTGCCTTTGAATTTGTTGATTATTTCAAATAAGTAGGTAGTTTTCTTACTAAAAAAGTAGTTTTCTTACTAAATTTCGTTTAAACTAACTGGCTTAAAAGTGGGAGCAAAAATATTTTTGGTCCCTTGGGATTAAAAATTATACTTTACTTCCTATTATTAGGTGCTAAGCTTTAGATGTACTTTATTCTTGAAATTCCCAAAAGTAAATTCTTCGATATCCATATGTATCATTTGGCAATCTGAATGTACTTTTGTTGAAATTTCGTCAACTTGTGAATAAGATTACTGTTTGAGACATTAATATTTGGAAATTTCTTAAAACCGTTCTTAAATTATTTATTTACCTTTGTGTTTATTTCTTTATAAATATTTAAAACTGTGTATTTATGCTATATGAAAAGAAATGGTGGAAGTACTGGGAACATTTCATTTAAAATTATAGAAAGAATAATTATAGCAGTTTAAAGAAAAATTAGAAAACGGTTCCAACGTCAATTGGGACGTTCAGTCCTTTTAATCCGCTTCATAGAATGTTTGTCACTCTTTACCAAAATGCGCTAGCTTTCGATTATTACTTCATCATCAGAAAGGGTACAGTTGAAGGATCGATTGTAATCTTCCTCAGGGCTGGGAACTGTTTAAAATGATTTCATTTTAAATATGTATTTAAAATATAAAACGACATTTTGAATTTTCTATTTTAAATAAGTTCGTTCAAACCATTTTCCATTTTGTATTTACAATGAAAATTTGAAACCATTTTACATTTAAAATGAAAATGCATGCATACACAAATTTATGTGTGTATTTATGACACTTATGACTTATATTAATCATAGAACTCGAGTTGAACGTAGTCTAACAAATTGTAAATAAAATATAAGTTGATTCAGTTGACTCAAATTTTCTATAACTTGAGTTGCAATGTCACTTTTAAGTTAAATTTATTACTAGAGCTGCAGTTCTCTCAAGTCAAACTTTTCGGATTCAAGTTCCGTGGTATTATCTTTAAGACAAGTCGATAAGAAATGTTTTGGTATTTCGAGTAGATGATTTTTATATGTAATTTAGAAGTGGCACTTGTAGTGTACTCAAGGTTTGAATATATTAAAGCTGAATTAAATTTTACAATATTTTTGAGTAACAATATTTCAGGAGCAGGGCCGGATTAACCCTTAGTCCGCCACTAGGCATCTTGAAAAATGCCGCCCTACCTTTTATTTGAAAAAAAAGGAAATCTTAAAAAAAGCGTCAATCACAAATTTTTCTGCCCTGTTTTAAAAATTTGCCGCCCCTTTTTCTACCTTTTTTACAAACTTTCTCTTAGAAAAAATAAGTGACGAGCAAAAACAAAAAAAAATGTTAATTACTGATTTTTCCTCCCTATTTTAAAAATTTACCGCCCCTAAAAATCTCCCGCCCCTAGGCCATGGCTTAGGGTGGCCTATTGGCTAAGCTGGCCCTGTTCAAGAGTTAAATTTCGTTTTCATATCATGCAAACTTTATAAAATTTTCTCAAAGGACTGCCCTTGTTTGATTTTAGTACGTTTGACATTTTCTTAACTTTTTTTTTTTTTTATTAATATAAAAATTTACAAAATAAATTGAAAGTAAAAAAAGCATTTTGTAATCCATTTTAAATAGCTATTTACCATTTTCTATTTTAAATATGTTTAACAAAACCATTTTCCATTTTGTATTTTAAATGCATCTTTGGAAACCATTTTCTATTTTAAATGGGTTCTATTAATCATTTTTCCCAGCCCTGATCTTCCTGAAGTTTTGTTTTGGTTCCATACTACTTTCAATTCAACAAGAACATGAAAACAGACAACTTAATTCGACAATATAATATTAAAAATTTAAAGAAATTATAGGCGTGATATGAACTTGAGACCTTTCCCGCTATAGTTCGTGATATTATTACTCATTCAATTACATACCCCCACCTAACCGTTTCCCTTCTTTGTACTATGAAAATGAGCTAGCCCACGCAAAAAAACTTGAAACAGAACAATTCTTATTTTAATTTAATATTTTCCAGCAGTTTTCATGTTTCACAACAATAAATGAAAATGTGAAAACTCCTACGAAATGCATAACTAACATAAAGTATATACTTTTTTAACCTTTATTACGGAAAAAAGGTTTCGTTCTAGGTATTCTACATTATTTCGAAAGAAAAAAGATTTATTTTTAGTAACCTACAAAAGTACCTGTCATATCTCTGTATTGTTCTATACGTGTATAGGTATAAGTAGCTTTGTTTATTAAATGTTTCCGTTGATACATATGGCTCTTCGTTTACACGGTGGATTAGTTTCAAAAAAAAATCATGCTGATGTAAAATTGGTCAAGTATAAATGTGTTTTAGGGATTGTTTTGTAAACCCGGAAAATAATTTTGAGGACACCGTTTCCCTCTAGAATATATTTACAAGGATATTCTCACAAAATTGGTTGAATTGACATTAATATAGGATGCTGGATATTGGAAATAGTATTACTCAGGACCTTTTTTAGGTCGTTGTTCGGTTCTAATCATTTTTGTATTAAAATATCCACCTTATTTAATTTTGTTAATATATTTACATTATTTAATTTTAAGACTTTTGTAGGCACACTTTAGGCACAGTGTCTAATCGATAAGACGGGTCTGATACCGACTAGGGTGCGTATTTTTAGAATTGAGTAATTCTAACAACTGAATCCTTATGAATCCGTGATTACTGTTATTGCAAAAAAGGTCTACGCAGAGAAGATAATTTTAAACATTTTGAATAAAAATGAAAAGTTCACATATCCAGATTAGCCGATTTCAAATAATCACTCTATTCCTCACTAAATCTAAATCACTTCAACAAAGCTCGATTTCAGAAAAAAGAATTTTGTTTAATTTGGTGATGTCATTAAGTTTATTAGGATTTTTTAATGCGTTAAAAACTGTGAATGAAATAGTAGAACGATGAACCTAGAACCGAATTATAGGTTTTCGAGGTTGTTACTTTCATTTCTATCAAAATTAGGCACGTAGATTTACTAGAAAAGAGACTTTTCGAATCATTCATATTTTCTAAAAGCAATGTCGTCATTTTGAAAAGTTCACATGCAAATTATCTTAATTTGACCGGTAAGGCCCGATTTACATTAACGCTCCGCTCTCGTTACGCTCCCACTCCACTCTCGCTCCCATATAATCTTGTTGCGTTCACATTACAGTGCTGGTAACATGTTGGTACCTATTCGTTCCTTATTCACATTATAATGCCGCTTTGGGTACGCTCCCAGTTCGGTCTCAGTTCGATACAAATATATTTTCATAACAACTGAATGCAAGCGAAGTGGAGTGGAATCAAAAAGTGTTTACACTATAGGTACAAGCCATAACAAGTCTGATATCGCTCCAATAAATATTACCTGAGTGGCATCTGAGTGGTATTGATATTGGAGCGATGATGCGAATACATTCATTGTTTATTGTGTAAGAATATTTTATCAAATCGGAAGCGGAGTGATATCGTACTGAGAGCGGAGCGTTAATGTAAATCGGGCCTAATTTTTGAGCCTGATTAAAATCACTTTAATAAAGTTTGAATTGAGAAAAAAGAATTTATTAACTTGGCGACGCGTCATAAAGTTTACAAAACTTTTTCACTGTCTTAAAAACTATCAAAATGATAAAATTGGACAAAAATTGTAGGTTTTCGAAATCGTTCTTGTAATGCTAGTTTAGATACGTTTTTTTCAAAATTTGCAATGTCAAATGATGAAGCCTTTAAAGAAAATATGATCCCCTCTCAGTTTTAGATTTAGATCCACCCCTGATAGACGACCTTTGACACCTATATGACTAGTTTTAGCTAGAAAAAATCTTTATAGAATTTATTAGGATAATGTTCTTTCTGCCCGAGACGCAAAACTATCTTGAAGACACCCTAAATTTAATATTTTCGTGCGGTGTCATTATATTTCTGATTTTATTTTAGTTTGTATATTATTTATAAAACGGTCATTTGTTAATACGACACCAAATAACACCATTTCGTTCGTTATCGATTGAGTAATTTTTATTTATTCCCCATCAAAATTAAATAATTAATTATTTTTCTGTTTGCTATTAAAATTACGACAGGAAATGAAATAAAATTATTAAAAAAACAAAAGAAATGATATTATTATTAATGACATTATTAATAATAAATACAAATAAAAAATATTATCTGTAAATTCCCTTACACATTCAAAATTCCAAAAAAAAGAACAGTTTAAATTTGCTGTTATATTTAATTGTTGTGATCTTATAAAAAAACAAAACAAACGAGTGATTGACGTAGATATTAATTTATGTTTCCATTTCCAGTGGCGGTGTTCGTATAAAAAAATAAAGTGTTTTTTTTTCCAATATATTAAGTGTTTGAGATGTTTCGCGTGTTTTCTACGCGGGCTGATTTGATTAATTAATAAGTAATTGTCTTAATTAATTAATTTTGTTAATAACTAAACATTTTCAAAACATTTTAAAGCAGCAACGTTACGTCACACTTGAGCGACGACGGTGGCGGTGTACTCGGGGACGGAACAAAGTAAGTATGAAAAGTAGAGAATGATAGCTACATAGCTACTATTGTTTAATGTTTTCTTGGTAATCAATAGTAAAGATTAATGTATCTACACGGAATGAGGCAATATATTAATTAAAATGTACAATATTAATAAGCTTTATGTGTATATGCAGATGGCTGATATATGTATAAGTAAGTACATATAAACATTAATGAAATTGGTGCTATATACTACAGAATGTCTAAATAATGTCTAGATTAAGGGGGACCACTAATGTGACGTTTTCAAAAAATGGAAAAATTTTTTTTTGCATTTTTCGATAGTCTATACCTTTAAAAATAACATACTAAAATTTCAAGTGCATATCTCAAACAGTTTTTGAGTTACAGCCATCCGAAGAGTGGATTTTGATTTTCATTGTTAACTTTGAGGTATTGAGAAATGTATGAATGTTGATAGTTCGGGAGTTTATGGACGTGGCTGCCAGTCACATGTTGTGGAGAAGCTAGAACCTGGCACATTTAAACGGCTCATCTAGTTTTACTATGATCGTTATAGTGAGTACATCGTAAATAATTTTAGTAAAAATTCTCAGTGATTAAAACTAAAAGGTGAAATTACGAAAAACTACATTTTTTAAATTTGCTGCAGTTATAACTCGAAGACAAATCATTCGATCGATTTGATTCTTATTGCGGCTTCTTTTATATATATTTCTTCGTACCATGAACCTCCAGTTTTTCGATCGAATAAAAAATGTAATTTTCGCAAGCCAAAAACCATCAATTTTCGCGCAAAATTTGAAACTTTTCTTTAAAAACTCCGCCATTTTGTTAAATTTCAACTTTTTTCGATTGAGGTTCACGGCACGGATCATACCTTCTAGTTTAATAGGCTTTTTGGTTTTTTTGATTCCAGGCAGTGTGAAGGCCGCTATCACTGCAGCAGTGGGGGAACTTGTTTTTTTGGAGCCTTGGGAGATCTCTAATAACTCAATGAATTTTCAATTTTTTGGTCGAAAAATTTTATTATGAATTTATTATATATCAACGAATATATCCTGAAAATATTAAAACATTCCATATAGTAGTTCTCTTTAAAAAAATTCCCAAAAATCACCCTTTTTCAGTCGGTCACACTAGTGGTCCCCCTTAAAGTTTTCAAAACAACTTTAAGGGTTGCTTTTAAGGCGTTACATCTCTTCGGGAAAAATTTTTTTTTTTGGCTTAATTAATGTATTAACATCTCTAGAATCATATTCAAAAGGAATACAAATTTAGGGGGACAGGTTTACCCACACTGTAAACTTCCTATTGGGTGTCCTTAATCACTAGAGACTATTGTATATAAATAATTCTTTTTCACTTCAGGGGGCTCCTCCCCTGGGCCCCGATAGAAGCTTTGCTCCTTGCACCATACCGGGCGCTTCGCCCACTGTACCTAAGGGTGGGGACCCTTATCAAATAAATGATATCATCATTTGCTCTCAAGATATGTGAGACAAAAACTATTTCATAAAAAGTTTCTTATTTCGTTTTTTTATTTTTTATTTTTTATTTACCTATTTATTTATTTATTCTTTAATTTTATAATTATTTACTGGGGTCTTTAACATTAGGTATTTAGATTTTTAGGATATTATTTATAAGAAAGACATGGTAAAAAATCCATATAATCTATGTTATGTTAATAAAGTTAATTCCGTTTTTCTATAACTAAAAACAAACCGCTAATACGAATTTGTTGAAAAACTTTATCCGGTCTTCATTTTTTAATTACGCATCTAATGAAATTAGTCCGGAGTTGATATCATTATTTGTTATCGAGATACACGAACGAATTAACTAATGAAAGAACAAACTAACGAACGCACACACAGACATCACGCTGAAAACAATGGATTCGGATTCTAGTGATTCTGAAACGTGCAGATATGTCCAAATTTGCGATTCGTAAAATCGGACCCATTACAATAACTTTCAATGGGAAGTTAATAATAACTGTGGAAATATTCTGAAAATTGTTCGAGCGGTTAAAACCGTCTAAAAACGCCACTTCGGTGCGTGTAACATTTTGGAATCTCTCAGTTTAATCTCTCAGAATTTTTTTTCGTTACTTTATTTCGTTACTTTTGCTATGTTTTCATGAATACATAACTCAAAAATGATAGGTATAAATACACAAAACGATAAACACGTTTTGAAACTTTACCTGGGTTTTATTCGAAACAAGTTTTTTTCAAAATGGTGGGTAAGGTAACTCCAGCAATTTTCATCCGATTGTGTTGAAATTTAACCTGCAACTTCTTAGATAGATTATTTAGGGCGGTACATAAGATTTTAGAAATTAGTCAACAAATATATTTTTTTATAAACGAATTAAAGTAGCTTTTTTATCGATTTTCCAAATTGTTTTCAAGCTGGTATAATTGAACATAATAAATCAATATTTTTTAACAATCATGTATACCGCTTTAGTAAGGCTAATTTTAATGAAAAAAAATTTAGGTGTTGTTTGAAAATTGTTATGCTGCTCACCCTGCAGGGCTGTAACTAGGTCTTCAGGGGCCCCGGGGCAGAAAGTACATTCGGGGCCCCTACGTCGCCCCGGGCATAATCAAAAAATTTCGCGCCCCTGGCAAAAAAAGAAGCGACGACCTTTTCTTTTGCTCATCGGTCGTCTGCCGTCCTAATTTTACACAAATACCGCCCTTAAAATTGCGCCCCCCGGCACAAAAGAAGCGGCGACCTTTTTTTTTTTGCTTATCAATCGTTTGCTCGTTTCCTGCACAGATATAAATACCGCCCTTAAAATTTGCCAAGAAAATTAGAAATGTGGAATTTTTTGTATTCTCTTGCGGCGCCCCCTTTGGCTAGGGGCTCCGGGGCAATGCCCTGGCTGCTCCAGCCTAGTTACGGCCCTGTCACTATGAACCTCTTCGAAAAAAAACTTCTGTGTTTATAATTTATAAATAAAATATTATAAATTATTCTGTATATACCTCATTTCAGATACAATTGATCATTCATGAGTTTTCGTTAAAAAATTAAATAATTCTTATATTCGAAACAAATCAATCTTCTATTCTTTTCTAAAAACAAACTGCAAATTTAAAATTTACGTAAATGCAATAATGAAAGAGATAAAGCCAAGAAAACGGAAATTATTTAAATTCAAAGTGACGAAGCATGGTTAAATTTAACTGAAATGAACCATACCTCAGATCACATATAATACATTCTAAAAAAATTGATTGATTTTGTTATTTTCTTTACGAACAAACAAATTCTTGAATAAAACCTTCTTTTCTGTCATTTCAAAATGATGTATCGTCTTAAGACCACTTAAATTTTTCCGCAAAAAGTAGACTTTTCGTAGGGGGATGCTCGAATTAAATCGCTGTATGGCGCAAAATTTCTAGTTACACCTCTGGTCAGCAGTATATTTTTCTAACACCTACATTTAATGATTTTTATTCAAATTGGTGGGATTATGGTGGCAGTTCGAAACACTCCAATTAAAATGGAAAATTTATTTAGTCCTTTGTAATAGTTTAAAAAAAATTTACGAATGATTTCATTTAATAAGTTACTGAGTATTTGAAAGGTCAAATTCAAAAGGTCACCACTTTACGTAACTTTTCAAGTATTTCGGATTAATACTTAATAGATGATTAACATAATTTAAATCTCTTTATGCAGTTCGAAAAGCTTACGGCTCACGTCCACATGTTTTTATTCAATATCAAAGTATTGATTAATTAATTTGTAGGTAGTAAGTACTAATTATCTCGAAATATTTTCTTAAAATTTTCTTCTTAAGATGTCTGAAGTATTTATAAAATAATAAACGTAATCTGGCTTTGTAAAATCAATCATACCAACATTACCAACACAATAATGTGCGTATTCGAGCACGGTAAAGTGTTTAGTATTGCCGGAGATTTTAAATACCAGCGTATAATTAATTAAAGATAAATAAAAAAATGTTTTTTTTTTTTTAAAGGTTGGTGGTGGTTGCCATATTTATGCATAAATTTTTATAATAAATATAAAAGCTACGTTTAATTCATAATAACTTTAGAATTAAATGTAAAATAATGTACTTTTTTAAGTTTAATAATTTATTCTGTTTATCACAATAACTCATTTATTGTCTATTTATCGTTAGAAAGTTGGCTTAACTGCATGTTAAATGTGATTTTAATTGTCTTAATTTTAAAAGTTATTTTGATTTATTTCAGTTTTCCTAGATTTTTTGAATTTTAGTAGTCTAACAAGGACAGAAATTAACTGATAGGTAATAACATTGAAAATGAAGTGGTTATTTTTATTTAATTCGCAAATTCATAACGGATCATTCACATGAAACTAAAAAGTTTTGTAGAAGAATGTCTATAAAATCAGAAAATCATTGTCACTTTCTGCCACCCCATTCTTTCTGGAGTCAGTATTCTCTTCCAGCATAATTTTTTTTAAAGATTAAGCTGTCTATCTAAGGATAAGAATTGTCAGTTCAAGCAAAGTTTGACAGAAATTCGTGCCAGACCGCGGACCTAATTGATGAACACAAATTAGGTCGTTAATTAAATTTCTACCAGAATTTGGTTTTTATCATGCGGAAATTTTTGTTTTTTTTCTCCTATCAGTTTACAAAACTAATTAGGATATTCGAATTCGGCCAAAATTTTATGGTTAACTCCTGGACTAAGTATTAAAATGTGTTACTGAGCACGTTATTCTGAATAATTTTAAGTAAGACTAAGTGAGAAGAGACCATTAGAAAGATTCATATTGATAGAAAACTTCAAATTAAAAAAATATATGAAAAGTTGGCAAATCTGAAAATCCAGAATGCATTTTTTTTTTGAAATTTCATTTTTTATTGACATTAACAAACTATTTACATAACAAAACCTCAAAAAATAAACAATGTAACTTGAGTAACAACTGGTCAAAAACTAAGTAAATGCTAACTTTTTGAACAAGGACTGTGGATTATGTAGGTGAATCTCCGGTGTACGAAAATATAATTTATTTCCAGAAACATTTATTAACTTAATTTATTTATAATACGTTTTTAAGAAAGATAAATAATGAAGAAATTATAATATTTTGTTTATAAATTATAATTTTTTTCATTTTTTTCACTGCATAGGTTGAAGCAGGTGGATACTTATTACATAATTTTTAGAGATATTTATAACATTAATGGGGAAAAGTATAACTAGTCGGTTATCTTATAATTTATAATGATATTTTTAACATAGAACTTACTAGAGTTAGTAAGCAAGGAGGCAGGACATAATAATGTATGGTACAGAGTACACGAATTTGGTCATAATTTTACTTTTTAAAAAAATTGCTAAAGTGTTGTTTTTATGCAAACGTAACTACATATATATAATGTGTGTTGCCGTTGTTAGGAGAGTGACGCACAAGAAAAGTGGTGTCTTGTAAAATTAGAAGTATGATATTCAATTATCAATACTGATACTGTAACTCAATGTTTCTCGAACACTTTGTCCGTGAGCCACTTTGAGAAGTTGATAGTTCGACCATGGCCGATTGGACAAAGCGGCTAACTTATTTTTATCCGTGTGATATTTTGAAAAGTTCCCAATTTTTTTTTTTTTCAAAAATACAACCGATGAGCTAAAATAAAAAAACGCCGTGAGCAGCGCGGCCCCATCACGGAAGTCGAATTTTTCCCTTTATCTTCGGTATTGAATGTCTACAAGCGAAATGTGATTGAAAGTCTACAAGCGATTTGCCATTTTGGTGGTTCCAAAACTTATGATGAGTGTCCGGCTGATCGAGGGTTTAAAAAAAGGTTTTAAGTTTTTAAGGGCTGAAAGTCAGTAAATTTTAATTTTCTGCCGATAACAGTCAGCAGGAAAGAAGCCAACATAATTCGTACACGGGCATTCCTACTCATGATTACCCGTCAATTGCCTTTATGTTTTAATTTTAAATATTAAAAAAGGACCTTAAATAGTAAACTGTAAAGCCTTTATGAAGATATTTTTTCTTCCAAAAAATCTAAAATTTCTATTTTATAAATAATAAAAATCCAAAATTCCTACTTTATAAATAAACAGTGACTTTAATAACATTTTTAAATTACTTAATATTTATGTATTGCATTTGTTATAAAAGAAAGTTCATTTTTTTTTTAGATTTTTAAAATTACTATCCGCCTACTTGTATTAAAATAAAAATAATGCATTTAAAACACATTTAACAATACCATTGAATTCCGATGCAAAATGGGAGAAGTGGGGGGAAAAGTAATGTGGAATCCCTAAAAGGCACTAGCTGGATACTAACTCAATACACGTACAAAATTTCAGCCCTCTAGGTTTCCTTAGAGAGTCTCTAGACGTGTTAGAAAAAAAGCAAAAAAAATCAAGGAAATATTGGCGTAAAAATCGTGGGGGTAAGGGTTAAAAGTTAAAACTTCCAAAAAGCAGTGGCTGGCTATTAACTTAACCTATACACAAAATTTCAGCCCTCTAGGTTTATTTGGGGCGATTTTGACCAGAATGAAACTGTTAAAAAACAAAAAAATCATGTTCTTTCAGGTATAAAAATGGTGGAGGTAAGGGTTAAAAGTTTAAATCCCTAAAAGGCGCCCCCTCATACTAATTCAATCCGAATACAAAATTTCAGCCCTCTAGATTTATTTTGGTGACCTGTGCAGGTGGTACAAACTTCGAAAACGTCAAAAAAGCATGAAATTTGCCTGGGGGTAAAATATTAAAACATCTAGAAAGCAGATCCTAGGTACGAACTCTATCAACATACCAAATTTCAACCCTCTAAGTCTCTCTAATGACATTGTTTTCTACAGAATCGTCTCCTACAGGTCTGAAAACGGATAGCGCCCCTACTCTCGCCTCTCGCCGTTCTTGTCGTATAGGCTGTATAAGTCTAATTTTGCTAAGGAAAAATTCGACTAAAAAATTACATTTTTGCAAAAAATACAATTGATGAGCAAAAAGAAAAAAACTGAGAAGTGTAGGCCCCAAGGCCAGACCATAATACCATACAACAATTTTTGTCTGAAAAAAATAAAATACCGGGCTTCACTTGGTAGGATCATATATTCAACCAAATGGTCAGAAAACGGCAAATCATATACACGACCCAATGTTATACAAACTAATGGTGGAAATTATTCCGTGTTACAACAATTCGGTCTCGTTCAAGAATTGCTTTTAAACAGTTGGCTAATGCTTAGAAAAGTGTCGATATTTATCTGAATTACATGGTAAGCGAAATGGTCGGAAAACGACATTTCATATTACATGACCAAATGTTATTCCAACTAATGGCGGAAATGATTCCAAGCGACAGGAATTCTTTTTAAAATTAAAGAATGGCTTTTAAATATTTCCCTAGTGTTTAACAAAGTGTCGATATGTATCTGAATTACATGGTAGACCAAATGGTCGGAAAAACACTTTTCATAGTAAGTATAAATGTGACCAGTTCGCACAAAATTATTCGAAATTTTACCGTGCCGTAATTGAAGAAAGGTGGAGCACACTGTTCTACAACATATTCAAATTTCATCAAAATCGATAGGTTCGGCCTCGGGACCTTTACTTGTCAATTCAATTTTTGGTGTTCCGTACCAGCGAAGTTGGAACGAAACACTAATGACATCATTATGATTTAGATGGCAATGTCGTGACTCGTAATGCTGGCACGGTTGACTTCAATGCCGTTAAAAGTAAAATTTCTTTGCGGGTTTTTTTGGTTATTTTCAATCTTCTGAACGGGACGCAGTAAACTCATTCCGTGACTATTTTAACAAAAATTTCAATACGGGACAGCAGCTGTTTTTCCGGGACTGTCCCGCAGAATCCGGGACGGTTGGCCACCTTACGCGACTGGAATAATTTTTTGATAATCAAATGGACGGCAAAATGTCAAGTTGGAACGCTGTTATGGTAATACGCATGCGTCTGACGTTCATTTGATAGCCAGAGTTGTCGGTTGGAACAAACCTATTTAGTTATCCTGATCAAAATGTGTGTATATTAAATCTGTCTCTGTCTGTCTGCTGTCTGTTCACGCATCACGTAAAAATTACTGGACGGATTATAATGAAATTTGGTGTGATGATAATTTATTACCTGGGTCAACATCTAAGATACTCTTTATTCCGGGAAAATGTGCCATTATTACGGGAAAATGGAAAAACTATTTTGAGTATCTACACACATTACGCCAATTTACATATTTCATAAAAAATTTCATAACTATAGTAACAAAAATTGTAACTAAATTTTGTAGTTTGGAAATTTTTCTGAATTTTAAATAAAAAAAAAATGTTGCTAATTGTGTACCGAAAAATACAATAAATACACAATTGTCAATTTGGAGACAATTTACTGCATTTTGTGTTGCAAGAAACTACAAATTGGAAAAACAAACTACTCAACGTTTCGCGTGAACAACGTCACGGGTACGGATAGTACCTACACAATATTTATTAAATTTTGCAAACACTATCAATAGTTCAAATCTAGTATAAAGTAGAAACTATTCATACAAATGGTATAGATATAGATATATAGGTAACATCCATAATTTTCATTTGGTAGATTTGATTTCATTAGATTAGTTTTTGGGATAATGGAATAAGTCAGAAAGCTCTATTTTAACGTATTTTAATACGTACTTTACTTGATTTTATATCAAATATATTTTATATAAAGTGTATGTATGTATATATGATTTTGTAAAGATAGGTCTAGGCAGAAGAGAAGACGAGGGAAGTAACGTATTCATAATATTATGTATAAACTTGTAAATAGTAAAGGGTTATAAGTAAAAGGTATCTATAATATAAATTTGTAACCGAGATTTTCATTAATTTCCTTGTTGATGTCATAACTAAGTTTTGGTACAGTGTGTTTCACAAATCAGCTAATGACATTTACCATAGACTTATTTAATTAATCCTAAAATTATACGTACTCGTAAAATTGACGACCAAACTTTTCTACCTGCTCCAATAGTATAACTTGTAGTTGCCTGCCTGCTCCGAAACTTCTGTTATCTAATTTATTTGTTATGATTACACAGAACACGTATCAATTTTGTTTATAGTTGCTGTCGTTTTGCTTATATTAAAATAGTACTCGTAAATTTGACGACGATGTATGATTAACGTATGTTTTTTTTTAAGATTTTGTACTTTACATATAAAAGTTTCCCCTAATTTTTCTAAAAATTATTAAAGATATATATAGGCGACATAATACTGAAGTTTTAATATATTGAATTGAAAACCAAAGAATGTATTTCAAATGCGTTTCAAAAGATTAACAATTTATTTTGTGGAATTTATTTTGTGGTATATTTTTTTATTATTTTTTGAGATCTTATTCAAAAAATTACTAACAAATTTTAGAAAATTTACAAATGTGCCTAATGAGGAAATAACTACATATCTACGGAAATATTTGTGACCGAGAAATTTCACATTCTGTGAATAGTTCATAAATTAATTATTTGAAAGACATGTCTTATGATACAATTGATGTATAATATATATCTCTTTTTTAATTTTTATATTGAAAACTAGCCGTACCCGCGACGTCGTTCGCGCAAAGCATTGTTATAAACTCAATGAGAAGTATGTAAGTGTAATAATTACACAGAACTTGCAAAGAATAATAATTTTTGTGTAATGCATGCAGATGCTCAAAATGATTTTTCTACTTTCCCGTGGGAATGAGGAATTTTCCCGGAGTAAAAAGTATCTCAAATTTTGACCTAAGTAATAGGTTATCATCACACCAAATTTCATAAAAATCCGTCCAATAATTTTTGTGTAATACGTGCACATGCGCAAAATGGTTTTTCTATTTTCCCGTGTGAGTGAGGCATTTTCTCGGAGTAAAAAGTATCTTAAATGTTGCCTTTGGTAATAAGTTATCACCACACCAAATTTTATTAAAATCCGTCCGATAGTTTTTGCCTAATGTGTGCACATGCTCAAAATGGTTTTTTCATTTTCCCGTGGGAATGAGAAATTTTCCCAGAGTAAAAAGTATTTTAGATCTTGACCCAGGTAATAAGTTATCATCACACCAAATTTCATTGAAATCCGTCCAATAGTTTTTGCGTGATGCGTGAACAGACAGACAGACAAACAGACAAAAAATCTAAAAATCGCTGTTTTGGTATCTACATCGATAACTATTTACAGTACCAGAACAATTTTCAAAAAATATTCCATGTACAGAAATGGTCTCGTTACAATTTTATTGTATGTATATAATGCTTTGATAAAAAGATTAAAAAAATTAATAAATATTTATGTTAAAAACTTTTTCAAAATGCAATTTTTTTTTAAAATATTTTGTTCCCTTTTGTAGTATTGTTATGTAAAAAAAATGTTTTTTTTGCAAACAAACTCTAATATTCTCCGCAAAAAGTCCACTCGTCAAATTTACGACGATGTATGATTAACGTTTCTCGTAGACTAACGTATAAATCTAGGGTTAAAAATGACAGATAATGATTGGAGAATTATCAAACTGAATCGGCTGCGAATCGAATCTAGGATCTCCTAATACAGTAAAAATATGTGATTGGTTCGTTATCAAAATGGAGTGGCTTTCGAACAAAGGATCGGATGCTTATAGCAAAGGTGAATCATCCTGAATTCGACTCCCAGTGGATTCTTTGTACCTTCAAAGGAAAAACGAAACTTTTATAAGATCACTATCGGTTATTTTTCAAAAATTGTGTAACGTAGGATTTTGAAAATTGCGGTAGTGTTAGGTTTTGATGACGCGCACATAAACCGTCAGTTGGTGATTAATAAAAAAAAAGTTAATTTAGATTAAAAGTGGAATAAGTTTGGTCGAAAGAAAACAAAAAGTTTTAATTAATATATCGGGTGAGGTATCCTTTAGAAAAGTTACCTTTAAGGATTCTATAAATATTTTTGGTATAATTTTTTGTCCAGTGTTCTTAATGATATCGTTCAAAATTTACCAGAAATGTTAATTAGATATACAGGGTGTAAAGTATATAAATCTCACTACGAAAACAGTGGGTAGATCTCACGCATGTAACGAATATTTGCCAACAAAGGGCATAGCCGGGTAAGATAGGGAAAGCGGCTCTTGACGCAAAATTGATTGTTTTTATAGGAAATAATACTTCTTAGCCCCAGATACATTCCTGCCAAATTTCAACCCTCCGAGGCTAATAGTTTATGAATACCCAAACAGACAAAAATTTTCAAAAAAATTTTTTTTTGACGAAATTACTGAACCGATTTATTTGAGTTTAATATATATTGTGTACCCACCTTAGACGAAGTAATGAAAAAAAAATTAACGTTATATCCCTTTATTATACTAATTTTTTTAAATTTTTAAATTTAAGAAATTTTTTTTTGGCACTTAGGCGTTAGCGACACCCAGCATTTTTTGTTCAATAATTTGTCTCTTAGTACTCTATAACATATATTTTTATGGAAAAATTTTAGTTGGTAGAACATAGTAATATTTCAATACAAATGCATGCAATGTTCGGTATTACATATATTACTTATGTATAAAAAGGACTATAAACTAAAATATCTACCCTATTTCTAAAATAATATAATTACATACGTTCATAACTACGATAAACTAGTTTAAATTTACAAAAGTCCAACACTATCTGCCGTTTGTCTTTTTTTATCAATAAAACAAAATAGACATTGATTTCTCTTTTGTTGGAGTTTTTTCCTTTGTAAGACGTCAAGTGAAACCTTGTTAGCTCATACACCACGTCTTACGATGTCAACAATTTCATACAAAGTTGATTAGCTGTCAAAATAGTATACCAGTTGGTCATTTCATTATAATTAACCATGACCCGTCATCGTGTTAACAAAATAAGACAGACGGCAGATAAAGCTAGACGTTTGTCTAAACTTGTTTGTCGTAGTTATGAATGTATGTAATTTTATTACAGAAAAAATCCACTTTCTGCACCTCCTTAAGAAGTGCAACAAAAACATCAAGTGAGAGGGACGAGCTACATATTGCGTACAATTGTACACTACTTTCTTCAAGTTAGTTATATGCACATGTAATAACTACAACAGGTTTTAGCCGGATTGTTGTTATTACTATATATTGTTGAAGTTTTTTGTTCGATTTTATTAAGTTAATGTTTATTATTAGTTGTGTTCCAGCATCTATTTTTGGACAAGTACAAAACATGTTACGAATTTGTTTGTAACCATGCTAAAATACAAACAAGTAACGAACTCATTTGTAATGTACACTGTGCTGGAACGGTTTAAATTCGTTTCTGACATTCTATAGATTTTCACTTCAGTACCATAACAACCACAAAAATATATTGAGATAGATAGCATAGATAGATAGAGATAGATAGCACGTTGGACAATTTGTCCATTCAAAAGTCCGCTGACAATTCTGACAGTTAGGAACAAGTTGAAAACATGTCAAAAATGATGCTGGAACGTTGTACATTTTGTACAAAATGTACAAAATGTACATTTTGTTTTGCTGGAACGGTTTCGCATGTGCAAACAGTTTGCGGACTGTCAAATATGCGTTGCTGGAACACAACTATTATTAAAGCAATATAACATTTAAGACGTATTATTGTTATTATTAGTATCTTTATTTGAATAAAGTTTCTAAAACTTGTAATTTTTGTTGAGTTCCATATAATTTTAATTAGTAAGTATGCTGAGATAATTTTATTTATTTCATTCAAATATTCAGATTCATGGTAAAATTAACCTTGAAAATTATTTTTTAGCAAGTTAAAACATATTTTTTATAACAGCTCAAAATATATATTTTTTTAGGCCGTCACAGGAACTCCAAGAACTGCAACTCAGGGGGGAAGAGAACATTTTATTGCACTGCTTAGAGTTCTACTGTGTCTTAGAAATAAGGCAGATGCTTTACTTTATAGTCTTTTTTATACATAAGTAATATATGTAGTACCGAACATGGCATGCATTTGTATTGAAATATTACTATGTTCTACCAACTAAAATTTTTCCATAAAAATATATGTTATAGAGTACTGAGAGACAAATTATTGAACAAAAAATGGTGGGTGTCGCTAACTCCTAAGTCCCAAAAGAAATTTTTCTTAAATTTAAAAATTTAAAAAAATTAGTATAATAAAGGAATATAACGTTAATTTTTTTTTCATTATTTCGTCTAAGGTGGGTACACAATATATATTAAACTTAAATAAATCGGCTCAGTAATTTTGTCAAAAAAAATTTTTTTTGAAAATTTTTGTCTGTTTGTGTATTCATAAACTATTAGCCTCGGAGGGTTGAAATTTGGCAGGAATGTATCTGGGGCTAAGAAGTATTATTTCCTATAAAAACAATCAATTTTGCGTCAAGGGCCGTTTTCCCTATCTTACCCGGCTATGCCCTTTGAACCAAAAATGTTTTTTAACAGAAATATGGGTCAAAATAGTCGCCCTTAAAAAAATTTTTTTAGTCCGTCTCTGACCATCTCATGTTTGTAAGATAAATTTTCTGTTTTTAAAAAAAAGATCTGGGAAACACGTTTATGACCTAAACATGTTTATTTTGCACCTTTGATATTAAAAAGGTATTCAGAATGCCTAATTTAGTCAGGGCCGTACTTAGAAAAATTTTGAAACATCATGTAGCCAGTCAATTTGCGATTTTCTCAAACTATTATTTCCGAAAAAATTCCTGTGGTTTTAGTGTCTACAGGGTGCTATGAATTACCCGTCAAAAGGACGAGAGTTATCTATTTTACACCTCGTATAGTTATAAAATATTGTTAATAAGTATAAAGTTAACTGAATATAGTCAAAATAGACTACGATTCATTAGTTTTAAAATTTTGCCAATTGGACTTCTTTTATTTATTTTATTATAAATGAAAAGCTAATCGCCTGAATTTCATAAATATACGTACATACGAACATCCAGGGCCGTGGAGAGAAATAGTGAGCCCCGGGAACAAATACATTTTTTAAAAAATTTTTCTCAAAAAATTTGTAACCGACAGTTACGGGCTCCCTTTTAAGCCTGGACTCCGGAGCTAAAACCCCGGCTGTCTCCTCTTCTCGTATTCAACTCTAGAGTTCTCAAAACGTGGAGATACTTATGTCAAAATTGGGACTTTCAAAAGACGAATATGCCACAATAACCTTCTACTGGGAAGCTAATAACACAGTATAAATAAAAGATTATTACCATAGGCAGTAGCGAAACGCACTTTCTATCCATTTTTGATATAAGTACAAACAATTATGTATGTCCTTTTTTACTTATGTGATTGTATGTGTTTGTACATGTGAGACTGAGGGTTGATAATGGTCATGTTAAATTATATGAACAACTAGAAGCAACTTTCTACAAAATGAATTAAGCAAACGCTAAATTGATGATAGTATTCAACACGAGAATTTAGATCGTCACGACCTATTAGTACCAACCACTGTCGAAATCGAAAATATTAACTGAATTATTATAAAATATTAATAATTATTTATTATTTAACGTATTTTTACATAAGCATTCAAATTATAATAATACTTACAAATTTGAATCAAATGGCACTCAGAAAAAACATAAATCGAAATTTTGTTTTGAATGATTTAAAAAAAATTTAGCAGCAGAAGAGTTATCATAAGACATTTTAAGTCACTATAATAATTAAATGCATATCAGAAATATTTTACAGATCACAAAACACACTAAAATTACAAGGAAATATCAAAAATAACTGATGACAACAGAACAAGAACTGATGACAAGCTTTAAATAAAAAGAATTAATGACAGTTAAAATTCCACTGCCATCGTTGTTAAAAATTTTAAAAAAGTCAGTGAAACTTAGAGGAAATAAAATAATTTACATAATTATCAACAGTAAATTTTCACAAAATAATTTGACCTGCAAATTTATTTTTCTAAATTAAATTTACTTTAGTGATGATATTTTCACTGTATTAGTATGCATAATGTTATGCATTATTTAAGTACATAAAATGGATAACCCTTTGGAATTTTTGAATTCCAAATGACAATCTTACGTCATCTCGTTTCGTAACTGTTTGTGAAACAAACTATTATTTAAACTGTGCTAATAATATTGTATTATATGTAGATTTAATCAGGAAGATATTTGTTCAAATCTACATATTTCAAGTTATCTTCAAATATCTATTTTTCCAGAATTTTTCCTATACATACACTAAATTTTCATATTTTCAGAGATATTTTTGCCGATGTCCATCTAATCTGACATATATACATACATATGTAAAATAAAGCTACAGCAGAATGACACACATATATAGGTCGGCATCGCCCTCTCTTGTGTTCATAATAGAAATGTTTTGATACCACTGCTCATTTTGGACATGTATCATACACAAATGTTACACACAGATGAAATTTATGTTCCAATTTCAAAACAAACATTCGTATACAAATATACTACATATTAGACTTTCCTCCGCCTTGCCATTAGTTAATTTTATTTTTTTTATTATTCTATTCTCTTTTACACCCCCTGTCACAGCATCCGGCATAACATAGCGAACGTCCCAGGACTTACTTATTTCAAAAAAATAACTTTCTGTTACATATAGAACAGATATGTATTTAAATGTTATTGTTGTAACCTAGGATGGAGTTTGAGAATCTGAGGTTGCAAGCCAAAGATTTCAAAGCATCCATGGTTAAGGAACCATCCATAACAAAAAAAAAAAAAAAAAAAAAAAAAAACAAAAACAAAATGTAATAGGCATCTATAAGTAATTAGGTTTTTGAAGAAAAATTTTTTTTTGTTATAAATGGAAAGATCATATATAAGTTTTATAAGAAAACTCTTTTTATTTTTTTTTTAAACGTAATAATTAAGAACTTATATTAAATTAAAATTAAATTTTCAAACTTAGAACCGATAACGGGCCGATAATTCGCGAGCGCTTATGTGACGTAATAAACGTTATATGGCCTAAACATAGCTACATTCGTGTCTTTTTATTTTCAAATAGATTATAGACAAAGAACTACTGGCCGATTTACGATGGTCATTTCAACACGCGTTAAATTAAGAAGATAGAATCTTGGATATTTACTCTACACAAAAATTCAGTTCTGGCAAGTCTATTCGACGAAACTCGGTCGAATAGGCTTGCCAGAACTGAATTTTTATGTAGAGTAAGTAGTATCCAAGAACCTATCCTCTCAATTTAACGCGTGTTGATATGACTATTGCAAATCGGCCAGCAGCTCTCCTACTATTATTGTTGCTATGAAATTATTGCTACTATATGAAATTATTGTTGCTCTGAAATTCTTGTTTCTATCCAAATTATTGCTTACTATAAACTTCACTGTTAAAATATCGAAACTAAAGAAATATCGAGCTTGTTTTGTACCACTTTGTGATAGCAATACAAAAATAAATCCGGCAAAAATGTCCCTCAAGATTTTGAACGTCGAAATCAATGAAACAACCATCAATAATTTTTCCTACTAAATTTTAATAATTTTGACACTTTTGACATATACCTTTATGACGTCACAGACATCGCGATCTTTTGTAGTGCTGTTTTTAACCAAATGATATTTTGTAAAATTTTTCAAGTTTTAATTAATTTATTATTTATAATACCTATATCATTTTTAAAAAAATTTTCATATCGGTTATCAATATTATTCATGATGTAAAATTGAAATAAAATAAAAAAAAATGATATTTATTTTTTACTCAAAAACCCAGTTATTTCCATAAAGAAATCTATTTACTAATTGACCGTAAATACCGTGCCTAGGACGATAAGTGTACTCTTATGACCTGTTATTTTTTGTAATTATAGTAACCAGAAAGCAGAATGGTACATGTTGCTTACGCGTCAAGTTATCGGCTACATAAACGCCAACTTACGATACAAGTGGTATAGAACAAATTTAATTAATACAATTGAGACGTGTTTGTCTAATGACTTAGGATTTTGCCTTAAATTTTGTATAATTCAAAGTATTTTGTTTTACTTTAGAAAAAGTATTCACTTTAGGATAATGATTCAAAAATTTTTCTTATGTAATTATTTTCGCTGTTTTTACAATGGTGTAAAAAAATCGAAAAACTTTTGGGAATTGACCACTCTGATCATGACACCTGGTGGCCGAAAAAACAACTGATTTTAGTGTGCACCTAAGTAAATTATTAGAGTTTGATATTAGTTTAAATTAAAATATAAAACATATTTTTTTAAAAGCTTTCAAAAGAAGTGATTTTATATTACCAAGTAAGTCGACTGTTTAAATATATTGTAGATAATCTAATTTAATAAATTGTGGGCTTGTAAGCAAATGAAATTTTCCCATTTTTGGAAATTGATGCATTAATTTCGTGTGGTAGTTCTTTTAAATGCGAACTTTGCAAACACAGTGCAGTAAAACAAACAGAGTGACTATTTAAACTTCCTTCATTTCTTCCACATTTTATTAAACGATCAGCTTGAAGAATTTTCTCAGCATAAATAAAATTTTTCTGAGCTGGATTTGAACCAGCCTCGTTAAATATTTCGCTTAAAGGTAACATAATTTAATTTAAATAAACGACTTACTGACAGTAATAGATTTTTCGTTGCACACAAAAATCAGCCATGTTTTTTTGGCCACGCCTCCGTGTCAGTTATCATTTGAATGTTGATAAATATTGGCAGAAAAACATAAATCTCTAGTTTCGGACTTCGGACATGTTTGGCCGAAGAACTTATCAAAGGGTTTTGGACTTTTATCAAATTTCGTAAAAATAGGATCTTTTTTTTGCATACTGCACACATTTTGAAAAAAAATTCTAACACAGTCTCAAACTCAAGTCTCACTATGATCGCTGCTGTAATAGCTCAATTTCCCGTTTGGAAATTCGTTTTTACTTACTTATGTGTTGTGTTCCCTGTGTCTTTGGTGTGTTTTGCTGAGATTTCTTGTGTTTATTTACATTTTTTTTTTCTCAAGTTTTCTTTTCTCTACTTGGTATTGTGCATTTTCACCATTTTTCTTGTTTTTTCTCCATTTTGAAATGTTGATTTATAGTTTTTAATTTTACACTAACCGTGTGTGTACGAAAGAGCTACAAACGCGAAGTGAAATCAATGATATAAAGTTTGTAATAATAGATTGGAGCTTGGAGCTTTTTGTTGTTTCGTAAGGAAAACTATACGAGTAAGCTAATATCAATCATTGATATTAAATAAGTGGTTTTGTTCGTGGAATTTTACGAAATAATTTTGCCGAGTTGTAATATGTTGTGAATGTAAGTAGTAAGTACATAGGACGTTTAATTGGAGGGATTTGGTAAATTAAATTTTCTGATAAGTAATGCGGTTTTATCGTTTGCGGTTTAATTTTGTAGTTGAATGAATGAAGACAATGTGATTCAAAAGATTCATGTACACAAAATTGTTTATTAAAAACTAAAATTGGACTTTTGAATAAAAAAAAAATTTCAGTTCTTTTGGTTTATTTGAATACTGTGTTATAAACAGTGTTGGGCAAGATACCGAATTTTATTATCTAGATAACAGATAATAGATAACATAATTGAAAATATCTAGATAAAGATAACAGGTAATTTAACAATTAACTAGATAAAATTTTAGATACCAGATAAGATAATATTTACTGTTATTTTAGGTGAATGTTTCTCAACCGCCGGTCCGTGGACCGGTGCCGGGCTGCGAAAGTACCTCACCGGTCCCCAGAAAGATGTGTTTATTATTATAAATTACAAAAATGTTCAAGAAACGTTTTTGGCGATGAAAATCGCATGTTTTGGAATTTAGTTATTTTATTTACGATCCATGATAGCATACGTCTAGCACAATAGAGTACAACATTTTTTGTTTAAAAAAGTGCTTAAAAAGTGTCGATAATTGTCTGAATTACATGATCGACCAAGTGGTCGGAAAACGACACTTCATATTACACGATAAAATGTTATTGCAACTGATGGCCGAAATAATTTCTAGCTACAAGAATTCCATTTAAAATACGAAAATTGCTTCTAAACATTTCTCTAATGCTTAAAAAAATGTCGATACCTCTTTGAATTACATGGTAAACCAAGTGGTCGGAATACGACATTTCATATTACACGACTAAATGTTATTCCAACTAATGACGGCAATAATTCCACACAACAAGAATTCTGTTGAAAATTAAATAATTGCTTTTAAATATTTTTGTAATTCTTAAGAAAGTGTCAAAATTTATCTGAATTATATGGTCGGCCAAATGAATATATATAGGGAGGGGAAACGGTGAATTTAGTTTCAATTTTCTATTTTTCAGAAAAAATAAAGATGTATTTTTATTTTTATTATCTTATCTTTTTCCTTCGCTTAATAAAAAGATAAGATAAAAGATAACTTCTTTTGAAAATATCTAGATGAAAGATAGTAGATAACGAAAACGTTATCTAGATAAAATTTCAGATAATGTTATCTAGATAAGCACAACACTGGTTATAAATAATTCATATGGATAATTTATGCGAAAAATTTTAATCAAATACTGTCTACAGCTCGTAAATATTGTCAAAATTACTATAATTTGGTACGAAAAATTATTGGTGGTTATTGAATTAATTAGCTATGAATTTATAAAGGCTAACTCTGACAATATATCTGCAGTAGATATTTTTATGGCCACAGAATATCTGACAACTTTATATTATCACCACATAATGATACAAAACAAGCTTAACAAGTTTTTTAATTAGACATTTTCAATAAGTTTTCAATATAAAAATGTTTATATAGTAAGCAATAATTGCTTGGCAACAATAATTCAGAACAAAAAGACACTAATGTACGTTCAAGCAATATAAACATTATGACATCACATATGCGCTCGGGTAGTTTCAGGAACTGTTAGTTCGTTACCGGTACTAAGTTTAAAAAATAATTTTTAACTTAATACAACTTTTTAAATGTTACTTTTCATTTGTGACAAAAAAATTTTTCTTCAAAATCCCAATTCTGGCAATTTTAAGAAAAGTTACTTTATTTTACTTCTGTCTTTGAATACCATTTTAAAAATTAATCTTTTTCAATATCTTTTAAAGATGAGGGTCCACTAGATCAGGGGCCGGTGCGATGCTGTACGAAGCAATTTAGCTTTCAAATATGGACGGAAGGGCGATCGGTGTTAAATGTTACTTTAATTACACTCGGGATTAAGGGGGATCACTAGTGTAACCGCCTGAAAAAAAGGTGATTTTTGGGAATTTTTTTAAAGAAAACTACTGTATGGAATATTTTAATATTTTAAGGATATATTCGTTGACATACGATAAATTCATGATAAAATTTTTGGACCAGAAAATTGAAAATTCAGTGGATTATTCGCGATCTCTCAAGGCTCCAAAAAAGTCCCCCCACTGCTGCAGTGATAGCGATCTTCACAGTGCCTGAAATCAAACAAACCAAAAAGCCTATTAAACTAGAAGGTATTGCCTGTGCCATGAACCTCAATCGAAAAAAACAAGTTGAAATTTAACAAAATGGCGGAGTTTTTTAAAAAAAGTTTCAAGTTTTGCACGAAAATTTGATGATTTTTGGCTTGCAAAAATTACATTTTTGATTCGATCGGAAAACTGGAGGTTCCTGGCACGAAGAAACATAAAGAAGTTGCAATAAGAATCAAATCGATCGGATGATTTGTCTTCAATTTATAACTGCAGCAAATTTGAAAAATGTAATTTTTCTTTATCTTACCTTTTAATTTTAATCACAGAGAATTTTTTCTAAAATTATTTACAATATACTCACTATAACGGTCATAGTAAAACTAGATGAGTCGTTTAAATGTGCCAGCGTCTAGCTTCTCCACAACATGTGACTGTCAGCCACGTCCAGAAACTCCCGAACTATCAACCTTCATACATTTCTCAATACCTCAAAGTTAACAATGAAAATCAGAATCCACTCTTAGAAGGCTCTAACTCAAAAACTATTTGAGAAATGCACTTGAAATTTTAGTATGTTATTTTTAAAGGTATAGACTATCGAAACATTGCAAAAGAAATTTTCCAATTTTTTCTCAATGTCACACTAGTGGTCCCCCTTAAAAGTTACACTTGGTGCATAATGTACTATGGTTTACCCTCATATGCTACATCCTGAATAACAACTTATAGTACGGAACACTGTTTGTGTAAGTACAACTCACATATGATAAGTTTTTCTTTTTTCTTTTTTAATCATCAGCTTGGTGTATTTTATTTAATAAAATATAATAGTGTTATTTAAATAAAACACGAAACCCCGTTTTTTGATTGAGGCGTACTTCCATTCTTGTCAAACATAGCAGTAAAACTATGGTCTAGAAAGAGATGTATTGTATCGATATATTTTATTTATTAATTATAAATGACTTTAAGTGTAAATCGGACTTCCTGACCTGTTTACAAACAAAAAATAATTACATAACATGTAATAACAAAACTAACCACCATCTGTGTTAGCGGGTTTGTACAGTGGAATGGAATGACAACTTCCGTTCGTAATTAATAATTAATGGGCCTATTTGTGATAACATGAAGTTTTTCCATTGGTTACCACCACTGAATGAATTATGCAAGAAGCGTGTTTGTTACTTTTGATAATTTTATTGTTAGGAAAATTTTACAATTCACTCTTGGGAGAAAAATTGGTGAAAATAGAAAATTTTTAATTTTATAAGCTTGTATGTAGGGTAAAAGCCCCTATACCGAAGCGCGATCCAATACTGGAACAGTTTTGACATTTATATATTAATGAAGTTATTTCTGAAAGTAACCTCTGATATCAAAAATTATTATTAACAGAATGATTATTTTTTAATTTAAATTCACCTCGCATTTAATGTTTCCTTACTTAATTAAAGAAATACATATATATATATATATATATATATATATATATATATACATATATATATATTAAACAATTTTTGTTGAATACAGTATTTTAATCCTTTATTTACGTCTGATACTTAAACCATTCTATGTGTCCTACATAGACGTCTACATGTCACTCTATGTGTCATATTACTCATATTATACGTCTGTTTGTATATCGGTTCCCAACTCCTAGTGTCATTAATATTTCTTTGTTTTTATATAGGTGTCAACATTTTGTAAAAGAAAAACATTAATAAATAAAAAATAAATAAAAATTTTTGGGTTGTATTTTTTTAAAAACATATTCATTGGATTAAGAAAACTTGCTTTCATGCTTATTAAGAAAAAATATAGGTGTTTAATTTATTTGTCAATTTTTATAAGCCAGTTTTTTTACACACCTAAAAATAGTGTTCCGGTATAGGGGCTTTTACGTTATAGTAAATTTAAAAAAAAAAAATATTTTTTTTACAACGTTTCGCTCCTACTATAATATTTTTAGGTGCTATACGGATTATTCTCGGAAAACTAAATTTTGAATAAATTGGATTTGTCATTAATAAACAAAAACACTTTATTTTACAAAAAAACATCACTTTTATTTTAAAATAAAAGTGGTGTTTTTTTGTTTTGATTGTAGCGTAGTGCTTTAGCGAATTTCTGTACGGAAATTGAGCTATTACAGTAGGTGTCATGGTGAGAGTTGAGCTCAGAACTGTGACAGAAATCTATTTTTAGGTGTAAAGTGTTATGTGTCCGCACGATAACTCTTGAACAAAACATCCACCCGAAACGTGGGAAGTTCCAAACTTTTGGATGAGTTCTTCTGCCAGAGGCGTCCAATACTAAGAACTTCAAAACAACTAGTTTTTTTTTTTTATACAAGTTTGCCAAAATTTGAAAGTTTTTAAAATTTTTTTTACACTGTGGCAAAGAGCGAAAAAATCACATAGTTTTCGTATATGTCCCTTTGTAGTGTGAATATTTCTTTTATAAGTATTTTTTTTCAATTAGATGAATATTTCAGGAATAAATCGTATATTGGAACTCTCAAAAAACTCATCCTGTATAAAATAACAAAATTCATATCTCTATATTCAGGTCACTAGCGTTATAATCATATACATAAATATGATACAGATAGAAAGACGGGAGTTAGGATACTTTTGTGATATCCTTTCTGCTTCTTACCATTATTGTCTGTCAACGTTCGTTGTCCTGTTAATATTAATTTAAATTTACATTTTAAAGATAAGGATTCCTACTATGAGTGAACGGCGTGGACCTTTCCAGGAGCTGGCAACACCGCTCGATTCAAGTTAGTAGCGATGAAAGATTCAAAATGGAAATTAGTTCGTCGTTTATATGTTAAAATATAATATGGAAGTATTATAAGCAAAATATACTTTACGTATATCTATTTTTGACTCCTGCTGCTGAACGGGTGCTATCATCAAAACATTATCATTATCAACTTTACGTATAGGGGTAGGTACTGGCCTTATCCTTCGTCCTGATTCACACGCATTTACATTTTGGATCCTTTTCTTTATTATATACGGTAATGTTTGACAATATATGTATATGGAATCAAGGAAATGAAACTGGATGTTTCTTATAAAACTAGTACCTATGTAGAATTGTGGATGAAAATCTCGTTAGTATCTGAACAACGAAAAATATTTATTAGGTTAACATATTGATGGTCATGAGCAGATGCGCAACAACTACCAATCTGCAGAAGGGGTCCAACAAAAATTTAAATAACCAAATTTTTTTATAATGCAATTCTCCGATAACAGTGGAAAATGTTATTGAAAATGTCGTTTAAAAAATTCAGGTTAAAAAATTCAGTAGGCCACTAAAAATTTCATCTTCTAATATAAATAAAATAAATCGAAGGAAAATTTTTGAAATTTTATGCAGTGTCTATGAAAATTTAGGCAGTCAGGACCCCTCGACTCCCCCACTTTCAAATTTTTCATCATACTTTAGCGGTCACAATTTCTCTTTGTTTAATGCAAGTTACGCATACCTCAAATTTGTACAAAAAATCAAGGTTAAATAAAAATAACAAAAATTGTAAGAACAAATTTGTTACCAGCTAAAAATGATGTTTTGATGATATTTTGTCATTTTATCAAATAAAAAATCAAAAAATTACATGATTTTCACACAAAAACAAGGAAAATAAGACTTTTTCAAGGAAATACATTTAGTTTACATGAACAAAAAACAACAATCTATTTTTTTTGTGTTGTTTGTACAACGGAAACTTGTACAATAATGTCATTGTAAATCATCATCAACATTTTCAACTGTGAAAAGGACACTACTGAAATTTTTGACCGGATGGGGGCATTTGTGAATCACGTTCACAATTACCCCGGAATTTTAAAATCATGGGCTAATTGTGAATTGGTAATAAATTGTCCAATTTATTTAGCAGTTAATAAGGAACCCCCTCAGGCTTTAGACCACTTCTTTAGAAGTACCTTTATCCATTTCTTACCTTTAATTAAAAAAAGAAAATTAAAAAAAAATTTTTTTGAGGATTGGTCGAAGTAAGATACACAAAATTTTGCAAGGGTTTTTTCAAAATAAAAAAAGACACTAATACTTGGAGAATTGTTATGAAATTTTAATAGCATATTAAGAAAGGGCAGAAAAACATACTAAGATTTGATTTTTAACAAAATTAATGTTATTTTAGAAATTATAGGCGCCGTTCACAATTGCCTCAATTCACATTTACCCCGGTCAACCCTAAATTAATATGTTTAGAAAATGAATTCTAGAAATTAAAAAGAAGGAATAATAATTGATGAACCTATATACGAAAAATATATTACAATTGTGAAATTTTGTTAGCATGTCGATAGATAATAGACTATAAAATATTTAAAGAAATTGACAATAATATTTAAGTAATTTTCTGACTTAAAAATATTGTCTACATGTTTTGTAGTGCTATTAGTAACAATTGAAAAAAAACAGTAAGTACTTCTATTTCTTTCGAATAAGTGTAAATAGGTCAATATAAAGATACGATCGTTTTAAAATTGATAATTATTGTTTACATCATGGACAAAATATTTTGCTTACCCTCATCAAATTCGGATACCAACAACTTCTGACTACGGAACACTGTTGGCGGTTCAAGTATGTAGGTACAACATGCACTTGACTTGAGTTGTTTATTGAATAATTTATGTTTGTTTGAAAGTGTCCTCTTCTTACAACAATAATGAAAAATTTCTCATTAAGTAAACATTGGATTTATTTGCGTTGTTGCGTAACAAGGATAACGCAAACTTAATTGACTGTTTACAAACGAGGATAATAATTAATGTTTAATGGAACAGAAGAACTAACAAGGATCAACAATAACTCTTTTTTATGTAGTACATTATTGCTGTATTAAACACATGTCGAATGTTTTTGACTGTAATATCCTATTCTCTGCTTTGTTTCTATGTATATGTAGTTATTATGTTCTATTGTCCTTAAGTACCTTAAGGGGGAACACCTAGTTGTGAAAGTTGAAAAATTCGAATTTGTTTTTTTCTTTAAATACATACTGCTAAAAATGTTTTAAAAACTCATAACGAAAAAGCTCTGAAAAGTTCCTAATAAAAATTTTTGAAATTTTCTGACATTCCATTTTCCAACTTTCATTAGGTATAATTTAGAATAAGGTCACATTTCTTCACAAATAATAGCTGAACCTTTTTGGTGGACAGGGACCACATAAAAACAATCGCACAAAAAAAAAATATTCAAAAACTTCAGTTTTTAAAAAAAGTACAGTTCGGTCCAAATTGTAAAAAAAAAACTTTTTTATGCCCATCGGTTCCGATACACCGTATAAAAATTAGGTTCATAGAGAATACATGATTCAAAACGTTCAAAACCTTACGGTTTCCTTAGAATCCTTAGATGTTTCTATTTCATTAGTTAAAGGATAGGATTTGGAGAGAAATTTTATTTCATTTTTATAATATTATAAAAATTGGGACAAATACTACATTTATAAAAATAGCCCTGTCGCAGCAACCTGCATAACATAGAGAATTTCCGTTTATAAAAATTAGCTTTTCTCGAAAACTAGTTGACATAGAACAATAGTTTAAAGACCTTTTTTATGTAATTTTTTCTCTTCTTTTATATGGTATAAAAAAATTTCGTAAAAATTGTTGATTAAGTGGATATTTTGGCAAAACACTAATTTTTTGCAAGAACAAAAAGGATCTTCCTGGCATCCGACGTGTCTGGCTAACGAACTTGTCCAACGGTTTGGCATTTCCAACATTTTCACCATATTTCGTAAATCTAGGACATTTCGTTCGAAAGTTATCGTGCTGACAGATATATATATATATATATATATATATATATATATATATATATATATATATATATATATATATAAATTTTAGTGAATATTATTTTCGGTTTCTAGGGACCTCAAAACAAATTTCTGTCATAGTTCCGGGCTCAAGTCACGTAACGACAGTGGCTGTAATAGCTGAATTCCATTCTGGAAATTCGCCAAAAAGAAAAACGATGCAATAACTTATATTACTACGCAATGTACGGACTAAATTTTTAAAAACTGTCAATAAGTTATTTTATCAAAGAAAATTATTATAATTAATGTTTAGGTTTTTTACTTTTTCTTGTTTTTGATCCACATTATGCACCTTAGGGGCCATTTTGTTAAAAACCGCATAAAAAAGTTGCATAAAAAAAGGTTCAGTTGTATAACGAAATTTTGAATACTTAAATATTCCATATATACTTCGGTTCAGACGAATATTGTTCATCTTTATCGTCTATATCGAATAAAATTCGGTATAGAGTTATAGACGATAAACTGTAACAGATATATTTTAATTTTCTAAATATTTTATTCTAAATATTTGCAAACACTTTTACTTCTGACTATGGAACTCTGACTGAATACCTGTTTGACAAGCACTTGGCTAAAAATCTGCCTATATGTAAAATTAAATATATTATGTAATCGGGAATGAATAAGTTTTTTTGCGATTCTCAAATAAATGTTTCCCCTTAAATTGTTAATGCGTTTTTTGTGATTTGATTGATACAGTTTGGGAATACAGATGGCCAAAATCCTAAGAAGATTGTAAGGTATTATTGAAAAGCTATTAACAGTTGTTAATATTTATATTGTTCTAAATAAACCGAAAAACAACGAATATTCTATATTGACGATTAGTTACCTATTATTTTGTTGTCTACAGATTTATATATCCATTATAAATGACTTAATGGAATATAATTAATTTGTCTGAAAATACAGCAGGAAGGAAATTCTTATGTTTTTATATACTATTAAAAAAAACAACATTTTAATGGATTCCTTCATTAAGGCTTTCTATTTTGCCTCCCGTCTTTCTAAATTGTCTACATGTTGCGTATGTTTTGTGAAGGTCATAATCCGAAAACGGTCGGAAAGTGGGTTTAACATTTTACTTACATAATAGATAATATTACTTTCGATTAAAACAATAAAAAATAAAATACCCCTGTCGCAGCATCCTGCATAATATTGTGAATTTCCGTTTATAAAAATTAGTTTTTCTCGGAAACTAGTTGACACAGAACAATAGTTTAAAGACCTTTTTTATGTAATTTTTTCTCCTCTTCTAAATGATGTAAAAAAATTTCGCCAAAGTTGTTGATTAAGTGGATATTTTGATAAAAAACTAATTTTTTGCAAGAACAAAAAGCATGTTCCTGACATTCGACGTGTCTGGCTAAGGAACTTGTCCAACGGTTTGGGATTTCCAACATTTTTACCAAATTTCGTAAACCTAGGACATTTTGTTCGAGAGTTATCGTCCAGACACACATATATATATATATATATATATATATATATATATATATATATATATTATATATTATATATATATATATATATTTATATATATATATATATATATATATATATATATATATATATGTATATATATAAATTTTAGCGAATATTAATTTTGGTTTCTAGGACCTCAAAAAAAATTTCTGCCATGGTCCCGGACTCAGGTCGCGTTATGACAGTGGCTGTAATAGCTGAATTCCATTCTGGAAATTCGCTAGAAAGGCTCGTTTGATACTATGCGATACTGCTTTCCAATGCGAATTCCCAATGCGAACTTGTCCAACGGTTTGGCATTTCCAACATTTTCACCAAATTTCGTAAACCTAGGACATTTTGTTCGAGAGTTATCGTCCGGACACACACATATATATATATATATATATATATATATATATATATATATATATATATATAAATTTTAGCGAATATTAATTTTGGTTTCTAGGACCTCAAAACAAATTTCTGCCATGGTCCCGGACTCAGGTCGCGTTATGACAGTGGCTGTAATAGCTGAATTCCATTCTGGAAATTCGCTAGAAAGGCTCGTTTGATACTATGCGATACTGCTTTCCATAACCTTTCAACCTTTCGATAAAATATTCTTATAGAAAAAAACTATGAGTGTATTCATATCATAAGAGTAGATTTTATGGAACTGAGAGGGAACCTAGAGGGTACCGATAGCGGCACTATAGTGTGAATTGCTAACGAATAGTAATTGACACTGTAATTTGAACATAATAAGATTTTACTGGGGCGAGACTGGACCGAGAGCGTATCGAGAGTGCAACGAATAGTAAAAAATGGTGTAAGCTGTGTGTATTGAGATACGTTCGCAAATTTTTTAAGTTAAATACGATTGTAGGGGAAACATTTTTATTGTTTTGAGCGTTACTTTATGGTATTCCATATTTACAAATAATAAAACAAATATTTTAATTAGCAAAAAATACCATGTTTATTTTTTTAATTGTGACAATTGTTTCAAGCTTAACAGTTCATTTTCAAACTGATCATGTTAACACGTACAGAGTACAGCTGAATCTTTTTCTATGCGACTTTTTTATGCGTTTTTTTTTTTAAATTGACCATTGAAGTACATAAAGAGAAAAGAAGAAACCTAAATATTAATTATAATAATTTACTTTGATAAAATTACTTATTGTTTGTTTTTAAGTATTTAATCAGTCTATTGTATAAGAATATAAGTTATTGCATTATTTTACAAAATAAATGTATTTATCACAATTTTTGTAATATTATAAAATTGAAATTATAAAACAAATATTTTAATGTTGTTGTGTTTTTTACCTGAGGATGGCGTGATGACCGAAAGTCGACTCGTGTTTATACGAATTTTGTTGTGAAAAGTGACAAAGCAACGATCCCATGTTTTTTAATATGGATTTTCACAAAGTAAACCTTTCCAATATTAATTATTTAAAAATGAAATAAAATGTTCTTGTGTGTAAATTGATGCTTTATCTTGTTTAGACGAGCAACTTCTAAGGAAATCGTGAAGTTTTGAGCGTTTTGAGATATGTATTTTTTATGAAACCTTTGTGGTCCGAATTCACTGCATATTTTTTTTTTTTACAATATGGAGCAAACTATAATTTTTTTTGTTCGGAAGAATGTTCTCTCGAGGTAAAAGGTAGCTTATAATCATCTTTATCCAAAGTTTTAAGTCGATTGTTTAAGCCGTTGAGGCGTGAAAGTAAAATAAACAAACAAACAAACTCATTTCTGCGTAATATTACACCACCTATGAAATGAAATGTCGTCTATATAATGAAATTTTCGAAATGTTTGTACACGTGTATGTATGAAAAGGTACGTACTTGTGAGTACCATGTCGTAATCATTTTATTTCAAATTAATCATGTGAAATAAAAATAGCGCCTGTGGTTTTCTGATAGAAAGCTTTGGTAGAAAATGATCATATTCATTAAATGTTAATATAACGAAAGCACGTCAGTTTCGTATTAAATAATGTATGTATTCGTGGTGCTATATGAGAGCTCATATCAACTATCGATTTTAATATACGAAAGAAATCGAGAATGTATGTTTTATTTTTCATTATTATTCTATGTAATATGTGGTTTAAGTAAATTGATCAGCGTGTATGCTTAAGTTGTGAGTTGTTGAGGCATCTTTCCTACGGACATATCCCAAATTTAGTTGTTGGAATATAAAGATTCAGTCTGATCAGTACGGCCCCTTTACTATTGCCCATAGCACTTAATTTAAATCCAAACTGAAGTAGATCATAACTTCTGAACCACAAAAAAAATCACAATGGTTTTGCATAAAAATAATGTGTTTTCTTCTTATGTCAAGTATCAAAATATAGTCACTTTATCGCTTTATAATCTATACGGGAAATAGTAAGAGTACCCGTACAGGTGGCGTTTGGGATGGGGAATGAAATTTCAATGAAACCTCAATGAATTTTTAACTTTAATTTTTGTACTATATAATAAAGGTTTTAAAAACCATTTGCAAATATACGTATAAGTATAGATAGGTATTTATAGCTTACCTACCATTTTCAAGATACTTAGCAAGACTGAAAAAAATTTAAATTTTTAAGGGCAAATTTTATACCCTTAAACCATTTAAGGGTACGAATGAAAAATGGTTCGTGATTAAGTTTAGAAACGTTTACAATCCAGCGGTCTCAAAATTTTTTGAAAGTTACAGTTTGATAAAGTTCCTTGTTAGTCTTATTTTTTTTTTTTTTGGAAAGAATTAATCAAATCCGAATAATCACTATCTTTTGTTAGGTTGCTTTGTGCTGAAAAATTTATATACGAATATATTATGTGAGTTTTTTGAGAATTGCCATTTTTATTACAGCCAAACTGTTGATTTAATCGAAAAATTGTTCAAATAAGAGTTGTAGATATCGACGGGGGCAACCGATTGCTATAGTCAGGAGCTTTATAGCTCTTATGGTTTTCGAGCTATGATACAAACTTACAGATTTTTAAATGAGACTATATATTAATTTTTCGATAAAACTGATCTAATGCATTAATTAACAACATAAATGAGGAACAAAAATTTTTTTACCCAAGTTTAATTATTTAATTTTTCTTTTTTTTATCAGTTAGGCAGTAAAAATATACATATGTACTTGACGCTACTTCAACCGATAGTGTTCTAGTTGGTTATATTTCCATTATATCCAAGAAAAGAACCTTTTCCAGTATCATTTCCATCATACAAATTTGGTTTCAATAAAAATGGCAACTCTCAAAAAACTCACATGGTGATTTATTTTTCTTCAGTTATTTGATTTAATAAAACAGAAAACCGAGAAAAACCTGAGCATTAAATGAGCTTTGAGTTCGTTAACTCAATAATATAAAGAATTATAATTTATGATTTCTAGAAAATTCTCTGAGGACAAATATGTAGAAGCTGATCCTAGTATTAAAGTCCATTCAAACTTGGTCTAATTGAAACTGTTTGAATATTTTTTCTTTTACATAAAAGTGAAAAGGTATTTGTCGCCCCGAAAACTTTGCTGAATTGAGCTATACCGTAATCGGTCCATGTATAAATATGCTTCTAACTGACAGTCTGTTTCTCCTTTTTCTTGTTAGTAAATTGCCAACTTCGCAACAGTTTGGAATGCAATGACTTTTAGTAATAGGTAATCAAACTTTTCAACGCATTATCCAGGATAACAACGATCCGTGTTAATACGAACCACTGCCACTTCAGCGTGTAATAAAAATTGATGAATTAATAAAATAATTCATTTTCCTCGATTCCCATTCCTAATCACACATTCCTTTAGAAGTAATAAATACTTAAGTATGTATGTGTGTACATTTCGACTTGAAGTAATAATAAGTAATATAAGTTTACTACTAATTTAACGCGTACATTTCCAAATTGATTCAATTTCCCTTTCAATATGAGAAATGTAATGAATATTGGTGTGAGAATAAATAGAATGCGTCAGTCAGTCACAGCAAAACTGATTGCCATGCCATGCCGCACCGCTCTCTGTTCTCAAACAATATTAAAGCTCTTTATGACACTTCCTGTACGTTTCCCTTTTTTTTGTTGTTGGGTACACCGCTCCTCCCCTCACTTTCGTCAATCACCTACTGTAGAGCAACATGGCACGCATTACGCCACAACACGGTGTTGTGAAGGACTGAAAAGGATGGTCTTTTTCCTCGAATAGTAAGTGTTTGTTGTAATTGAATATAGGATGTTTTACCGGTTCCGAAGGATATGTTTACATAGTTAATAGACGATATAGTTTTTAGACGTGCGATAATATTTGATGAATGTGTTGACTGGGAGTAGTGTTTAATTTTGAACTCAGTAAACTGATGTTAAACTATTGTTTTTGTACAAAAGGTAAATTTCGTCAAAATATAGAAAATCTATAATTGGGTGAATGCGGGAGAGATGCCGCACATTTTGAAAACACTTGATAATTCTTAAAGTATGTATTTAATTGATTTGAAATTTGGTACACAATAAATGTAAACATTGTTCTTTAAAATTATTTATAAATAATTATAAATTTTGAGTCATAAAGGATTCATAATTAACATTTTTGTAGAGCCTGCAAAGCGGCGTCTCTCCCACACCTATGGAAGAGATGCCGCATCAAAGAAGATGAGACGCCGCATAGTTTATATTAAAAATTTGGTTTTTACACACATCTCCATACATGATGCATGCTATATGTAACCATTTTTGGCACTTTTACATCTTAACCAGTCAACCTTTCTTTTGTTTCTGAGTACTTTTCAAAACATTCAATACACAAGTAATCATCATTATTTTCGTTATCTTCACTAATATGAGAGCTCTTCCTGATCCGTTAATGGATCTTTTATATTTACGTGGCATAATTTACAGTCAAAAAAAAAATTCATAATTAAGGTATATAAATCTATGTTTTTAACATGTAATATGATGCGGCATCTATACCAACTTCAAATGCAGCATCTCTCCTTTTTGTTGGGATAGATGCCGCATGTTGCTATAGCAAGCATAGTGCGGAATTCCGACGTAAAATTTTATACAGTACTTTTAAAATATACCTAAATTAATAACAAAACTCATTTTCATTAAACAATGAAATATACATCCTTAAATTCTAATGAATTAAATGCTTGATAAAATATTATGTTAAAATACTTACCTTTCAATAAAAAAAGTTGGGTAATTACTAAACTGATGGACTAATCATAAATGTTACCATATACAGCTTAAATAAGTAACTTATTTTAAACATATAATTCATTTATAGCGCTATCTATCAATCGACGGACGAACTATGGCTACTACGGCCTCTCTCCCGCACTTACCCTAATACGTTAACACAAAAGGAACAAAATATGCTATTGGTTACAGAGTAGAAAATTGTTTAAGGAATATTAGGTTTAGTAAAAAGGAATGAAGGTAGTTGCAGAAAAAAACAGGAAGTGAAAGTACTCTAAGTGTCATTGAAGCGGTAAAGCTAAGGTGGTTGAGGCACATACGGATGAGAACTTTTTAGAATGGCAATCTGGAGGAAAAGGGAGAGGAAGACCAAATCTAGCTGAGTTTGGAATTCGCGCCCATGGCGAACGGGAACTGACCTAGCCCATGAAATGGATCGTGAAAGTTTCCTAACAAAGCGGATTTACTCTAGTCGGAGTGCCAATCTACTACTAGTTGTTATCAAGTGCTAGCGAGTATGTACCTATGTCTATTTTTTTCAAATATTTTGCACTTATGGTTCTAAAGCTGCAGGGAAGGTTAAAAAATCCCATTTTGTAGCTCAAAATTTTGCAAATGGGGTTTAAAAATGAACCTCAATATCTCTCACAATGTTCAAAAAATTTTCATCCCCAATACCGGAAGGCCTTTTTGAGAAATTAAGAAAATTTTTGTTGGCTTCATATACTAATTGAGACTTACCCTCAGCTTTAGCATGTACATGTGAGATGTTATGCTTCTAGGAATTATGGGGATATGACCAGGACTGGCGGAAAAAATGATGGGCCCCGGGGATAAATAAACTCTAAAAAATTTTTAAAGAATTTTTGAAAAAGTTTTCCCTAAAAACTTTTTCCCACTTTGGTCTGGCCCCTTTACCAATGACTCCAGGCTCCCTTTTTAGGATCCCGGTCGCCGAGCTACAGCCAGAGTTCCCCCCGCCCCTCTTGCTGACCCTGGGTGTGCTTCACGAGCATGATGAAAATAGAAGGTTTTCGTTATTTTTTCGGTATCCCTCTAAAAAATGACTGATTATTGTAATTTATTTCCATTTTTTGTGACATTCCTTAGTTCATACCCCGAATACTAATTTAACAATAATTAAACAACCTGTACAAGCTTATAAAATTTTCCCTGTGAATTATATATATATACGTATGTACTCTCTTGTATTGTAAGTTTTAAAAGAAAATTTATTAATGAGAAAATTATATGTGTATAGGAAAATATAGCAGCTTGTCAATGTCAAATTGAATGATGAAAATTAGTTTATTAATTTTATTTCAACGAGGAAATATTGATAGAGTCGTGACGGAAATTGAAAGGGAGAAAATGTTTTTCGTATAAAATGAACAGCAAGCAACACGACAAATAAATATGAATATCAACTTATATATTTATTTTATTATTTATTATAGTAAAATATTAAAACATCACTTATCAATTTTATTGAGTTAGTATGTGTATATGTATGTAGATTTGTGTTGCTTTGAATTTTCTTTATTTTTTTTCCAAGTTGGTTGTATTAAAATTTAATTAAGTGAATAATGATAAGAATTGGAAATTGATTTAATTGGAAATTTGCACGCTTAAATAAATTTTGTTGGGTAAAATAATATGCTTTCAACAGTATTTATGAATGGACCAAATAAAATTGGCGTTTTGTACAAGATTCAAAATTGAAAACAAAAGAAGATATTTTTTGTTGTAGCTTTTGTTATAAACATAAATATGTGTATTAAAATTGTGTAATTTATTGAACGTTCCTCCAGACAGTTCAACAACTTTGTTAAAGAAATTTGTGCAATAAACTGAATGTAGGAATTGTACTTAATTAAACTGTTGTTTAATTTTAAATATTAAGTGATAAAGATGTGGCAAAGCTACAAATTAATAATTCAAATTGATTCAAATAATAGCCATCAGATGTGACATTAGAGAATAACAAACAAACAAACAAATAAATTAGTATTGCGCAATAATATCTACAGAGCCTACAGACGTTACAATATTCATTCATTGCACAATATATTTCAAACTGTTTTTGATCAGAACAAATATATTACATATATAACCCTTCAATATAATCTACAGGCGATGCATAATATTGCACAATCTCAGATTTTGTACAATATTATTGAGCGTGTAGTGGCTGCTTTAGATTGTGCGAACTGTTTTACATAACCCAATTTATTTCAGGGGCGGATATATTTCCTAAATTAGTGGAGCACTTTTTTCGATAACGCTATTTTTGAGATTGCAAGTTTAAAAAAAATGTGTCTAAGTTGTTGTATTGAAATTTTTTGATAAAATGTCTACAAGACACAGCTACCCCCGCCACTGTAAAAACACTTGCTGTCAGATGCTTAATTTTGGTAAAAATGAGAAAAACGATGTCAAAAACATGTAAATTGATTACAATTATTAGGGCCCTAGAAAATTCTAGTAAACTTGATGACGTCATCAATTACAACTTTTTTTTAAAATCAAGCTTTATGAGAGTGATTTGCATTTGGTTGATTGGCTGAATTAGGGTAAATTACGTGTGAATTCTTCATTTTTGCCATCAAAATGACGGAATTTCTTTTAGAAATATAATTGAATCGACTTTTTTGTTAGAAAAATCTTTACCGAAAACCAATAATTCACTTCCAGTTTTATCATTCCACTCTTTTATTTACTCTTTAGATACTGCCGCTGTTAGTTTTAAACTAGTTTGAAATAAGAAATTGATGTAATACATACTTCAGTAACTATTTTTTGTTATCTATCACACCTATTGGCTTATTATAAGAAAAAAACTTTATAGGTCTGTTCCCGTACTTTTTTTTACTTGCTAATTTCTTCAAGTTCCTACTTTATGTGGTGGGGATAAAATATGAAAGTAAAGAAACGTCTTCCTTCAGTTTACTCTCCTTACTGCATACTGGTAACTCGCTCTGTTTTTCATATCCATTTTTACGGGCATTTTTTTTTTTTTGAGAAAAAACAAATGAAAAGTTTTGAGTTTTCAATATGTTTCTATTTACATCTTAAAGTACCAAAAAAAATTTTTTTTGAATAATTTAAATTTTGTTTTATTATTATCACTTGAAGTTGGCGCCTGAAAAAAAGCGCACCTTGATGGCCCGGGTGATTTTGACTCTTGGGGACATCCGAAATCAAAAATTCTTAATTAGTCTTACTCTACAGATATGTGATTCTGGTCGGAACTAGGATTATGAAATTTTATCGAAAAGTAACAAAATGACGAACTTCGAAAAAAAAATTGAGATTGAAATTTTTTTCGAAGTCCGCCATTTTGTTATCTTTCGATAAAATTTCATAATTTTAGTTCCAACCAGAATGACATATCTGTAGATTAAGTAAGACTCATTGAGAATTTTTGATTTCGGATATCCCCAAGAGTCAAAATCACCCGGGCCATCAAGGTGCGTTTTTTTTCAGGCGCCAGCTTCAAGTGATAATGATAGTAATAAAACAAAATTTAACTTATTCAAAAAAATTTTTTTTTGTTACTTTAAGATGTAAATGAAAACATATTAAAAACTCAAAACTTTTCATTTGTTTTTTTCTCAAAAAAAAAAAAAAAAAAAATGCCCCTAAAAATAGATATGAAAATCAGGGCGAGGTACCAGACTGCTACCTTAAAACAAATTTGACAGCTTTTTGACATTTGTCTAAACGCGGTTACAACGGTTAATGGTAATAAATATTATGGTAATTTTCATTAACATGATTAATAAATTTAAAAATTTAAATTTTATAGGTGGAAGGAAAAGGCGCAGAAACTCTGAAGTCACTGCTAATTTCTACATTTTCCTACTGGAGGGGAAGTGAACTCCTACCTGACTTTTTGGTGTACAGGAACGTCTTCCTACATTTTCCTGCTAATTCATTCACTTTCCTACTGGTACGCGAACAGACCTTATGTCAATGCCATTTTGTATGCCTTGACACTGATTTGTAAAGACAATTTTATAATAACAAAGCAAAGATAGATTTATTGCACACTGTCATTTTAATGTTAAGCAATTACTATAGAGGCAGTAGATACTTATATTTAATGTTATATAGTTCCGATATTTATTCACAAAGTTTGATTAATTAGACTGAAAAATAATAGGTATATACATAGGCATTTCAATGCACTCGTTTATACCTAATCTACGGTACTTCTATAGTACGCTGTCTATTAATAGTTTTTCTTTACATTCCAAACTTCTCTGAAGGACTATTAGGTATGATGTTTATTCCACAATGCGGAAAAGTGTATAATTGCATATTTTATGGTCGCATGAGGTTGCACGCAGTCTTGTTTCGCTGTTTCGATTGCCTGCTTGACTTCATTGCGGGATTTCAAGCGAACTCTTGTGCTGAACAGTGTGATGACTTCTCTGCGATATTGGCTGCATAACATGTACATGATTCAGTCCATCACAGTATGGATTAAAGTGTCATTTTTAGTCTTAAAGGACTAAAAATACTTTTGCTTCCGCCTTTAAGCCAATCATAATAAACAAATTCAAAATTGTAGATAAAAGACAAACAGTTATATTGTATTGTCCAATTGGATCGATTTATCTAAAGTATGCTTGATGTAATATTATTTCATACAATTTGAATGACAATTAAATAATTTTTTCTTAACGTTTTTAACGTTAAATTATTCGAAATTGCGAAAAATAATATATACGCCACGGGATTAAAGTGTGATTTTTAATCCCGAGTGGGACGAGAGTGTCTGTAAAGGCCCAAAGGCGATAATTCATACGAGGTCCCTTACTATTCTTAAAATTTATAACTAACTGTGCTTTTTACAGGTATTTATGAAGTTTTTGAATATTTTTACTTCCAAGACTACTAAAGTAGCGAAAGCATTGTGATTACTTTTGAAATAAAAAAATTTTTTCCATTAAAAATGAAAATTTTCACGCATATTTTACGTTTTAGAGCTTCCTGAACAATTTTGGTTTCGTGTCTGTCCGTCCGTCTGTGTGTCGCCAGATTGCACCTAGTTGCACAACTTTTAAACTACCTAGGTACTCGATTGTATTTAATGGAATTTTCAGAATGATGCAGTTTGCTTCCTAGATGGTCTCCTGCGAATTTCATCGCAATCGAAGTAACGCTAGTGACGCCGCTACCGTGATAACACTCATTTAGATACCAGATCGCACCAAGAGGCATAACTTCTGAATTATTCGATTATTTTTGACGAAATTTTCAATTTTACAACAATATAACTTTTTATGTGTATTGACAACACTTCTTAACACTTCCAATAAGTATACTGTTCGATCGCGTGCTATAGCCGCCCTCAAATTTCATCTATAAATACTGAATAAAAACACAAATTATATAATAGTTGACAATAGAGCAGCAGCTTCGTGTTGAATAATTAAAATCTACGTCTATAGAATTCATTATAAAATACACACAGAAAAAACTTTGTCGTAGAGAAAGACAGTGTTATCGGCAATTTGTATGAATATAAATGAGACAGGTAGAACACGTAAATAGTACATATACACTACAAACTATACATGGTATGTGGGTATAGTGTAGGCAACAGTAGTGATTTTGTTGCTTTTGTAGTGTTGTACAAACGGCGTATAGTTGGTATTAATAATGCTAACTTTCTATGCGGCATTTCCGTACCGACCCGACCGAGTATTAGCTTACTTTTTTGATATCTCTTTCGTATAGACAATAACCTAGATATAATTTTTTTTTCTGGCTACATAAAAAAGGTCAGCGTAGCTAATGGTAACCGTTACAGATAGATAATTTGGTGTTTTGTGCATAGTAACTATTAAAGTAGAAAAAAATTGCTTTGGAAAATTTGAAAAATGTTGATTTGTATTATTTTTAGAATAAATAGAATATGTTTGTATTGTTAAAAAAGAGTTTTTTTTCATTAATTGTCATAAAAATTTTGTTTGAAAAGATGATTTTACGCTCTAAAATTTTGATTTTAATGTGTAACCCGATATATCTCAGGCCGTAGTTAAAGACAGAGATGTAACTACATATTTTGAGTCCTGGAGCGATTTTGATTCAAGCGCCTTTACCGCAAAAGAAAAGTCCATTTTCCCTAAAAATTCAATTCTTTTTGTGTCCGTATTTGTCCCTGTTGTGCCCTTTTTCGTCAGGTGCCCTGGAGAGACTTCACCTATTTTATTATAGTTACGGCTTTGGCTTTATGTATGATACATTTGAGAGTACCTACGGAATTGTGAAAATTGTCTGATCATAATTTTATTATAACCAGGATCGGATTTACCTTTGTGGAGGCCCTCCAGTACTTGTGTAGAGACCCCTCATAAGTTGAAAAGACGGTACGGAATTTCAGAAATTTTTGTAAATTTCCTAAAAAAATGGCTGACAAGCAAAAAATAAAAAAAGGCTTATTCTTGCTATCCTATTGCTTTCTTGAAAAATTTTGTGGAAGATTAGGAATACGTACTCCAGGTGCGCTTATGTAAATCTGGCTCTGATTACAAGAAGAAAGTTTGGAAGGAAATTTAATTGACTTAGGCCACAGCATGTCTATTCCTCGTTAATACGAATTATGAATAGCCAGCATAAGTATAGGCATTTTGTAATCTATACATATAATAAAACTGTAACGAGACCGTTTCTGTACATGGAATATTTTTTGGAAATTGTAGTGGTTCTGTAAATAGTTATCGATCCAGATATCAAAACAGCGATTTTTAAAATTTTTGTTCGTCTGTCTGTCTGTCTGTACACGCATCACACTAAAACTACTGGACGGATTTTAATGAAATTTGATGTGGCGATAACTTATTTCCTGGGTCAATATCTAAGATACTTTTTACTCCAGAAAAATGTCTCATTCTCACGGGAAAATTGACAAACCATTTTGAGCATGTGCACACATTACGCAAAAACTATTGAACAGATTTTTATGAAACATGGTGTGGTAATAACCTATTATCTGGGTCAACATTTACGGTACTTTTTACTCCGGGAAAATCTCTTATTCCCACGGGAAAATTATTTTGTGAATGTGCATGCATTACACAAAACTATTGTTCTATGCAAATACTTTATAATTATTATACTTATATACTTCTTATTGATTTTATGCGAGAACGACGTCGCGAGTACAGCTACTAGAAAATATGAGAAGATTTTCATCAGAAAAACAATTTATAAGTCTACGAACTGAGCCGACTGTCGGGGTTTACATCATCATTAGGTATTTAATTTCTGACATGGATTCTCACAAAGTAAACCTTTTAAATGTTAATTTCACAATGTATTTAACCAACAAATTTACGCCGAATCATTAATTGAACTGGAAAATGAATAATTTTTTTTTTCACGAGATGTAGTATTAAAATTTTCCAATACGTTTTCTCGTTTAATTTTCGTGTTACAAAAAAAAGGAACAATGAAAAATACAAAATACAAATTAATAAATTAACATTAACGTTATTGCGTTACAATGATCGTAAAAAAGAAAAACAAAAAAAAAAAAAACAACAAAACAAAACAAAGCTCTGAAACAAATAATTGTAATTAATGCCTGTGTAATTTATAATATGTATTGTGTAGCTTTTGACATTTTGCTAATTACAATACATTTATTTTTATATATTTTGGAGCGGTGTTGTTGTTAAGTAGTGTTATAGTAGCAAGAGTTATTGACAATACCATTATTATAAACATTGGTTACATACGAACACTTGTGGGGAGGTATTTATGGATGTGACGAGAAGTACCTATTTAATTCGCAGGTTATATGTATTAATATTGTTGAAGTTTAATTTGGTGAAAATTGTAAATGTTTTCGGTTCGGGTGGTTGAAATTTGGAGGTGGTTGAAATGTTAAGTAAACATAAAGTTTTCATCTCTTTGTACAGCGGTAGATTTGCCTTTAGGAGGGGGGGAGGGTCCTCCAGACAACAGGATTTTTAATTTTTTTTTTTAAGAAACTGGATACATTTATTGTATCAAATGAAGTTACATAGTATAGTACATGTTATGGTGTATTCACTCAAATTTTTATGCAAAAAAAGAAAAAATGACGGCGTTACAGCTGTTCCAAGTTGACTCTTTTAATTTGCGCCGTGGAATGCCCAGCCTCTTGTAATCAACTGAATTCAATCGGACAAAAAAAATTTATTAAAATAAGTCATTACGCTTTGCATATACCTATTTCTGATGAGGAAAAAATTTTTTTTTCACAATTTAAAACCAAAAAGAAAAAATTTCACTTTTTCTTTTATAAACAAATTGTTATAAACAATATTTATAGTAATAATTTATGCAAAATTTTAGGTATATGCAAAAGCCAATATCTTAAAGGATATCTGTACAAAATTTCAAGTTAATACGTTAATAACTTTTTAAGTTATGTTCCACGGCGCGGAAAAAAACCTGTTTTGAGAAAAATGCTATTAAAAAGTTTTCGTTCTTGAAAAGTAGAGTTAAAAGCAGTTTATCGTTATCTAAGATAATCGTTCTGTTGGGATTAAAACATTAGAAATATATTCCTTAAGGTTCAAATGAACTTTTAAAGCAAAATAAAAAATGAAAAATTTTAAATTCTGGAGCCCCCCCCCCCTCCTTAAAGAGAGAAATACCTATAGACGTAGGTGAGAATAAAAACAATTTCGGAAATTTTTTAACAATGAGAAAATTACATTTTTAAAGTTTGGTATATTATTTACTATGATCTTAAAGTCTTACATCTTACATCATATTTTGCCATGTTGTTAGCATACGCAAAATATCGATGAATCAGAAAAATTACAAAAAAGGGGGTATTTAAGGGGGTATTCTAGACACGAGGCTCGATTCTGAGGTGATTTTACGGGTGTAATAAAAAAGGAAAAGCAGTAAACATTTTTAGTAACTATTTTTTTAACAGTTTTTTATTATTGATATTTGAAAAGTATAAAAATGTACCTATAAAAATTAAAAAAAAAATTCAAAATTGAAATCGGTACCTACAGGCCGGCAAAGTGGGGACTTCAAAAAAAAGGTGTCTCCTGGTTGACGTGATTCCAACACTACTGGTGATCTGAAACATAAAATTTTAGTTAATTCTTAATAAACAAGGATGTAGAATTAGTTGGACGTAGCCGATTTGAAAAAATGAATTTTTTCACAAAATGGCGTACATTTAAAAAAAATCATTTTTTTGCCTCCTTTTTTCAACTTTGGAAATTTTTTAAGAATAGTAAAAAAAATTCCAAAAACCCCTACGTCGGACCAATTTTGATAGTATTAAGAAGGTCTGTACCAAATTTCAAGTAAATCAGTGCATTAGAACTTGAGATATAATGTCAATCGTGTCGAAAAAAGTAGTTTCGAGTAATCTATATTAAAAATTTGAATTTAACACTGAAAAAATACACAGTACACAGGGAAAAATAACCATACTTCCGAAAATAATTCGAATTTTCGTAAATCCTTTTAGACACAGGCTTATCTATTTTTTAGAATTTCTAGACTAGAATACCCCCTTAAAAAAGTCTTTTTGTTCTAGATATTTCGGAGGTCTTTTGAAATTTTTAAGTACAAAGGGGGTCGTGGATTAAAAATTTTGAGAACCACAAACCCAACCAACTATTTTAAATGAACAGTTTTCATACAGTTTTAATTGTTAAAGAATAGTGACGGTGGGAGCGCTAAGGGATGTTCATGTAAAACTACACGAATTAAATTTTCTTTTAAAAATCTTGTTAATATGTGAATTTTTATTTCTGTTTCCTTTAACGATATCATTTAACTTGTCTCCAGAAGTTGCTTTTAAGTAAGTAAATAAATATTACAATACGATATCTACCATAATAATACTTACTTAACATTTTACTGATAGAACATTTTTGTACTGATATTGCCACTTTTCTTTCTTTGTTAGGCGTCAAGTACATATTACTACACAATACAAATGATATATAGTGTTGATAAATGACGTCTGATAAATAAAGATAGTAAACATACGTCTTATTCTTTTACACATAAAATATAGAAATATGAAAGAGTAAAAATCAAGTAAATGAAGTTGTGCAAAAAATGTCGAGTCAGATGTCCAATTTCCGAATGGAAGATTCAGTTATTATAGCCACTGTTATGGTAAGGTTGGAGTGCGGGACTATGGTAGAAATTTGTTTTGAGGTCCCTAGAAGACATTCACTGAAAGTTATTTATATGGGCCAATCCATATCAAAATGTTCAAACAATAAAGTTGGTTGTTTCACCATTTTAGAAAAAAATTAATATTCTGCCAATTGCTTCTATTGTATTTGAGATAATAAGAATAATTCTTTATTTTAAAATAAAGAATAATTCTTTATTTTAAAAAAAATTATCTTAAATCGTTTAAATGTGACGGCCATTTTTCTTTTCCTATTCACATTTCGCGCGGATTTTTGTGTTTGCAACGTTTTACTCCAGTGCACATATTTCATAAACTATTCATCGTAAATAGTTGAAATAAAACCATTTTAAAGGTATCTAATAAGTCTCTGGTTATGTTAAATTATTAGTATATTTGACCTATTTTCTTCCCTTCTACAAGAAAACTTCACCTAAAGTTCGGTATCAAAACTAAGCCAAATTCAATTCTTGAACATTTTTCTTCTCATAGAAGGAGTGTTATATAGAGCTTAGACCTTAGAGTATATGGGTACAACTATCAAAAAGGATTTCAATTGGTCTTGGTCCTCAAACCTGCTTATCTTCGAAACTAATTTATGTACAGATAAAGAAAGATACCAATTTGCTATTTCATAACTACCGTTACCATTGTCGCCAGCAAATGACTGGGCACCTTGCATTATATATAGTATATACTGTCATAACCGACCTATGTGGCTAACAACCAACAATTAAAAATAAATTTATTTATTTGAAGAAAGATATCCCTTTATTTTGAGAATTTTTTTGTTTAATCGAATTTTTACATTTAAATACGACACACTTCATATTTTTTCACACGAGAGGTTTGTATTTTTTCGAATAAATTTGGCTTTGTCTAACGAAAATTTGTTGCCTAGCAATTTAACTAGAAGAACTGTCAACTAACAAAAACGCGACAGCGAAGCTGAAGCGTTTTTAGGTTAACAATTCTTCGAGTTAAATTGCTTTTAGGCAAGATATTTGGGCTATAGGAAACACAAATTTATTTAGAAAAAATATAAAACTCCTGTTTAATACGATAAGACAATTTAACGAATAAAATAAATTAGTATAATCAATATTATTATTTAATGCATTGTTACCATGGTTCTGAAATTAGTTAAATTTACTAATACGAATTTTTGTTGCATCTCAAAACAAATTTCTGTCATAATCTTAGGTTCAGATTTTTTCATGACACCAGCTGTAACAGCTGAATTTCCATTTTGAAGAAAAAAAAGTAAAATAAATTTTGAGGGTCTGTAACTTTGTAACTGTTTGTAATACGAAAAATTTGTAAGGAACTTTTTTGTAAAGCGTCAGTTGGACTACAAAATTGTCACTTAACTTTTTGTCCTATCTTTAATAGTTTAGCTTAAAAATGTAAAAAAAGTAAAATTTCAAGAAATTTAAATATTAAGGCTCTGTAGAAAGTGAAATATTGATGATAGAAATTTGACTCAATGAAATTTGTTGTCCAAAATTTAATGTTTAATAAGGTGCTTTGATTCATTTTATGGAAAAATAATTTCTTCATAGTTTGCAGGAGTAAATAACATAAAAAATCGTTTTTCCTTTGTTATTTAAATGGGAAAACTTTAGATTCAATGATGCACCTCTAAAAATTGGACTTTTGAGCTGCGCTTTGGTGAGGATGTTTGTCTAGACATAGCCTACAATATTTTGAGCGGAGAGCGAGGAAAAAGAAATTATTTTGGCATACCCTATTAATACATATGAGTTTTAATTGTCTGTTTAAATTTCACGAGTTGATTAAAAAAACAATGATATAAGATCGATGTGACCCTTATGACGAACAGTAACAGACTAAATCAGAAGCGGTGTAAATTGCACAACATTGCACCTTACGAACGTCAGATTTTTATACGTACCTAGACTTAATCTAGTTGATCGATGAATTTATGTCTTTAAGACTTTCACTCAATATTCTTGGCGCAATTCGCTTTATTCATCAACCAAAACATAACATACAATATCACTTACTTTCTTCTATGTTGATCCCAGCTCCTGGCCGTTCCTTGTATATTTGTTCCATTTTGACAATATACAATATTTAATAAATTGTACTTGTACACTGTTGACATTTTGATTAAGGATTTCAATTAACCCCGAAACGACTGATTACTGCACTCTGTGTGACAAATTAATTATTATAATTAAATATAATTCCCGTAACGGAACCGGAAAGTGTAAGAAACAAATGTAAGAAGCAGAAACTGGCGCGGGTGATGGGCGATGAGGGAGACGTGTGACGGAGCATATGTCATAAATCATTTGAGAAAAAAAGACAAAGAGTGTGTACCCGTACGTATATAGGTTATTTGTAAGATGAATGTAGAAGTCTTGCTACTGTGTCAAAATATATTTGATTCATTTTAAAGTATATTTTATATTTTAATCAGTACGCTATGAAAAGTGAAAATTGAAACTTTTGTTTTCGACAAAATTTAATTTAAATAATTGATAATAATCTGTTTGTAGAAAAGGGTACGTAAGTATGTAGAAAAGGTTTCTAAGAAATGACGAATAAATATCCCTGTTGTAGCATCCTGCATAACATAGTGAATTTCCGTTTATAAAAATCCGTTTTTCTGTGATTTTTAAGTGATTTTTCCTCCTCTTTCTAATGGTGTAAATAAATGTCGCAAAAATTTTTTAACTTAAGAAAATTTTGGCAAAAAACTAATTTTTTTCACGAAAAATGACCAAAAAAACCATGTTCCAGGCATCCGACATAACCGGTGTGCGATGTGTTCCAGGCATCCGACATAACCGGCTAACGGTGTGCGACTAAATATAAATATAATATATAAATTTTAGTGAATATTATTTTCGGTTTCTAGGGACCTCAAAACAAATTTCTATTATAGTCTCGGGAGATTTTTTTCGGAGCTCTACAAAATAGGACTTTCTTCGGAACCCTAAAAAAAGGCATATAAGTAACATACAAACATATACATATGTATGTATATGACTATGTACAATCTATTATCCTGTTGTATCACAAACACATTCGCTCGTATAAGATTACCCCTGTCGCAACATCCTGCATAACATAGCGAATTGCCGTTTATAAAAATTTAACTTTTCCTTTTTTATGTAATTTTTTCTCCTCTTCTAAATGGTGTAAAAAAATTTCACCAAAATTTTTGAATAAGTGGAAACTTTGGCAAAAAATATTGTCGCGTTTTTGTTAATTGACAGTTCTTCTCGTTAAATTGCTAGACAACAAATTTTCGTTAGGCAAACCCAAAATTTGAAAAAATACAAACCTCTCATGTAATAACAAGTTAAAAATTTTAAAATTTGATTTTTTTAACTTCTACGAAAGTTACAATCTACACCAATTGGGTACCGGATAATTATGTTGCAATATGTTGCAAGAAGGTTCTCATGGAATTATTTTTCGATTTTTTTTTTTCAAGCTTCAAATCTGGGAAATATATGATCAAAATGCTGAGTAAATCCACAAAACAACTATATCACTGGATGAGAACTCATCTTAAGGAAGGAGACAAGATAATTGTGAGGTAACTAGAGTCCTCATTAAAAAAATACAATCTCTTACAAAACGAATTCACAAAATGTAAGAAATCCATAAAATTTAAGGTTGGTTTCTATTTACAGACAGAGGCGGCACAAAATTAAAATTGAAGGTGGGAAAGTAAAATATAGGTAATTCACCGTAATTCTTCCGTAAAATATAGGTAATTCACAAAAAAGAAAAAAAAAACATTCACTCATCATCAACTTTTTTTAGCTCTTGGGGCTTACACTTTGCACGCCCTTTGTGCCGCCGCAGTTGAAAGGCCGCCCTTGGTTCGGGAAATCTAGATGAACTAGATTCGTGCAGGTTGTGGGTTTTCTACGCCCACGCGATGTTCACCTTTCGGTTTTGTCTCTATAGGTCGCTATGGGTTCTTTGGTTTCGACGCCTACAACGCGTGATCGCTCGTATTGGTGAATTCAATAAATAAAACACTCGCGCATTTTTAATTATACGAATATAATTATTTATTATAAGATTTAATTAATTAACAAAATTAATAACAATATTATAAATTGAATTTGTAACAGTATAAAAATAATATAAGTATCAGTTTAGACTGTTTTTGAGGGAAAGGGGACCCGAAACTAATTTAGTTGTTGTTACCAGTAAAGATAAAATTAGAATGAATCAACTTTTTCCAAGTTCGTTATAAAATTTCTTATTATTTTTTCTATACAGCATTCCATGAGCTTCTATTTGAGATAAACATATTTTTCATCATATGAAAGAGTGAGATACATAAAACATTTAAGTACATAATGTTAATTCTCAGAACTACCTCTTGTGTGGTGCTCTCTTGACCAACCAGATGTGTTATTGAAGCACCTTTGTCACACTGTCTTTCTTCTCACTCTCACTAATACATGATATTATAATTTACATTACTGCAATTTCTATGCAACTGACATAACATGAATGTTCTAACTATTATCTAATCTCTTTTAAAAGTGATACTTGTTAATTTTCTTAGTTTAATTACAAAGATTTTCATTTTTTGGAAAACTTCAAATGGAAACTATTTGATTTTACCCAGCGCCTGTTCCATGCGGCGCTACACTGTCTATAGACACAGATTTTCCTACTTTCAGAAATATTTTGGTGCGTCCTATAGAATTCTTAACATTTATGGTGGGTTTATTTATGTTATTGCTGATAATGATTTCGTTTTAACCAATTACCCAATGATTTAGGAACCGGATATTCAGGACCCCAATAATTAGAGTTGAATTCCAGAAAAACAATTTATTTTTTCATTAGTCAAATGTACATTTCGGAACATATGTCCCTTCTTCAGTGACCTATTTAACAATTAAAAATAAGTAAGTTACAATTGTGTTAGGTGTTTTGTAAAAAGAAAAAAAGATTGACAATGTATTTTTCTTTTAGTCTAATACATACATGTTATGAACATTGCATAAAGAATAAACATTTTATTTGAAATCTTAAAGGAAAGAATTTATTTAATTTCACAAAATTAACTATGGAAAATATAATAAGGTATATTGAAAAATTTTTTTGTATGTTATAAATATTAATATTAATCGATATTTACTTATCAAATTTTATTTTATTTGTAGTGGAGGTATACACTATATGGTCTATCTATATCATTATCGATGTATAAGGGAAATTAGCAGAAAAAACCAGCTTATTTTCAGTATTAGGAATTAAAATGAAAATAAGCTGGTTTTTTCTGCTAATTTCCCTTATACATCGATAATGATATAGATAGACCATATAGTGTATACCTCCACTACAAATAAAATAAAATTTGATAAGTAAATATCGATTAATATTAATATTTATAACATACAAAAAAATTTTTCAATATACCTTATTATATTTTCCATAGTTAATTTTGTGAAATTAAATAAATTCTTTCCTTTAAGATTTCAAATAAAATGTTTATTCTTTATGCAATGTTCATAACATGTATGTATTAGACTAAAAGAAAAATACATTGTCAATCTTTTTTTCTTTTTACAAAACACCTAACACACTTATTTTTAATTGTTAAATAGGTCACTGAAGAAGGGACATATGTTCCGAAATGTACATTTGACTAATGAAAAAATAAATTGTTTTTCTGGAATTCAACTCTAATTATTGGGGTCCTGAATATCCGGTTCCTAAATCATTGGGTAATTGGTTAAAACGAAATCATTAAACTCTTGAAATCCCAATTAAAACTACGTTGATTATATTGCTGATAATCTTTGGTCAAAGTTTATTAATTTTTGCTATATTTGGACCGGATCCATCAATTTTTGAATTGTATCATGTACGTTATTATTGAAAAAATATTAAAACAGTGGGAATAAAGCACTGAAAAATTTTCAATTAAAAATTTTCCATAAAACATATTTTACTTACCATACTAAAGATTACAATTATAATATTAATTGAACTGAACTTTACAATACTCCATCTACAACGGGAGTGTCTAATACAACAAGCACAAGCTCGAATAACAATTAGAAAACAATTAACAAATTTACATGGTGGATAATTGAATTACCTGAATTAGAAATCTCCCTGCACTGTTGTTTTGGTCGTTCAAAATATGAACAGTTTTAATTTACCTAATACCTATCTATGTATACCCCATCTACGGTTGTTTTAAACAATAGCTCGATAGATATCTACCTACTTCACAACCACGCGTTTTAGCATGCTTTTATTCCTTCATCCATTAATTGAATTTTCATTGTCTTTAATTGAAAATTATACAGCATGTACGTATCATCTATCGGTATGTACATACAACGTGTTCAATGAATACTCGACCACGAAAATATTTGTAGAGAAAATTCGCCAAGTTAAAAATACGTAGTTAGAAGCTCGACTTTGTCATAACTCTCGGGATAAAATATTTTTTGTTTTTATTTATAATATTAAAATTAGCCTCTAATTTATTTATTATTTGCTTTCTAAAATTTTTTTCTGATTTTTTTTACATTCTCACGACCTTAAGGTAGTTACCGCGACATTCAACTTTTCGACAGAATAGTTTCAAATTTTAATAGTATAAAGAAGAATACTATATCTGATTGTGCTTGTAATTTGGGAAAGATTGATCGCTTCTGAGTTAAGATAATTAGGGTAAAGTTTGTATCTACTCCATGTATTAGATCTCAAAATTCTGACTACGTACCCTTATTTTGTATTTAACAATATAATGACTCGACAGAATTTAATAAAAAACTAGGGAAAGAAAGATTAATAAGTTCTGAATGTAAAGAAAAAATTGAATTATTTGTTGATCGTTTTGAATTGAATCATCATTTTTTTGAAGATATCATCAGAGAAATTATAGTATTTTAATAAATACACCAATTTCAAGCAACTGAACCGAAGCAGTCTGCTAAATCTGTATATTAAATAACTGCTATATTCATACTTATTGTTTAAACAATATTGAAAATTTATGAATAGCATTTTTGACCTTTTACCGCTTACGTAGCGAAAACGGTGATAGATACATTAAAAAGTGTTAAGACTTTTTTCGTAGAGAATCGAATTCTCTACAAAAAAGTCTGCGATAGCACCTGTCTATCTTGTACAGGTGGAAAAATAAAGCGTCCAAACGCATACGCATACCACTTAATATGTTTGTTGAGTGAATTAACAACGATGTCAAAGCATTTATTATAAAAAACTTTGATAGTAAAAGTGTGTATGCACAGACTATGTTTGAATGTATGCCTACACGTTCGTATGAAAAATAGTATGCATCAACATCTATCCATTAATGCATACAATAATGACATAAAGTAAGTTTGGTTTGCAATTTTTTCTACTAGCATGTCACACCGTAACTACCTTAATAAATTGTAAAAAAATGGGAATAAAAAATGCCTGAAATTTGCGATTCTAGACTCGCGTAGTGACTTAAGCGCTGCTTTCAGCGTATTTTTGATAGTTTAGACCAGGGATACTAAAAGTTTTGCGTCGGCGGGCCAAATTGTAAAGACTAAAATATTTGACGGGCCAAGAACAATTTTTAAAAAAAAGGTGGAACATAAAGGGAAAATAAATTTTTTTATTTAGATTAGCCTAAGGTGAACAAATTATCTAAAATAGTGTTGTTTAACCTGTCAATTTTTAAGCGAATTTTTGTCTATCTCCTATTCTAATTTACAAATTGAAAATAGGGGTTAACAGAGAAAAACATCGGAAAAATAAGTCATATTTTTTAAATAAACTTCGCCATTTTTATAGGAAAAATGAAAATTTGATACTCAGATTATCCAAATTTCGACAACAAATCTGATTCATATCATACTTGTAGCTGTTAATTTAAAAAAGAAAAAAACATTGAACTTAGTGACGTCATTTCGATAACAAAATTTTTTAAAAGCTTCAAAAATCGTAATGTTGTTGTTGGAAACATGAAATTAAAAATTAAAACAAGTGGTGGAAATTTAATTACATTTCCTGAGCAAATTTGGCTATTTTGACCTAAGAATCAGATTCATATAAAAGTAAATCACCGAATAAATTATTATAGAAAAGTAATTCGCATACAAACAAATGTTGAACACCACTGATATATAAAATGAGGGTTCTAACTGCAAAAGTAACCCTCTCCAATTTAGGAAATTCGTTAAGGGGAGGTTTACCTGAGAGTCGTTAAAAAAAATCGATTTTTTTTTTTTGCAGAAATTGGTAGCTAATTATGTGTAGAATATGTTCCCGAAGTGATTTTGCTGAAAGTAATTTAAGGGAAGGTTTACTTGAGATTTGATAAAAAAAAAAAAAACGATTTTTTTTTGCCGAAATTGATAGCAAATTATGTGTAGAATATGTTCCCAAAGTGATTTTACTGAAAATAATTTAAAAACAAGATTCTTGCACATTAACCGAATCCAGCTTTCTATAAAAAAAATTCAAAAAACGTAGTTCACGCAATAATGAGTATTAAATATAAAATTTTGAAAATACGTTGCTTTAAATATATTTTTTTATATCTCGGAACTACATTTTTGGAACTGGCGGACACGATACCTCAAAAACTATTCGATGGATCCTTTTTTTAAATTTTTTATTTTAAAGATAATTTAATTTTTCGGCACCTCTACCTAAGTTCGATACACTTTCAATATTTTTTTTATTTCTAAGTTTACTTTAAAGAGCGAAAAATAAGATAAAAATCGTAATCAAAAGTTCAAACATCCGCCATTTTTTTGTCTTTCAGCAATTTATTGATATTATAGGTAGAGGTGCCGGTACTCTTCATATATTTTATAAATCTTTTTTGTTTTTGGATTTCGGTGGTTTATTACCGGCGCTAGGATGTCCCCCAACAAGGCATTGGATTTTCGGATCGTCACACTGCAGTATCTATAAAACGGACAATTTTTTATATTTTTCCTTGAAAAATTTTTTTTGGTAGGTATAGTTTAATACTTGATAAATATGTGTACAAAACTTGAAATTGATATTTACTTCCGTTCTTGAGAAAAAAATTTTAGAAAAATACATAATTTTCAAGGACTCTCGAGTAAACCTCCCTTTAATAGCAAAAATAGACCTATTATACTGTTTTACCCTGGCATACGATTTTGTGCAGGTTGCCCCTATAGGTAATCACTCAAAGACCACATTTTCGGAGTTTGTGGACCACATTTAACCCCCTGGCTTACACTTTAGGAATATGTAAGACCCAAATTCAATCTTTTACCACAAAATAAAGTCCCTTTTTCTCCTTCTGTTTTTCTCTGTTGAGCGGGTCTAAGAGTTCCTGAACGTACTCTATACAAAATATATTATTTACAAAAATCATTCATCCATATTATTATTGTGTATACATTTCATTCTGTTATTGATGTTAAATATCCCTACGATAGAGGCGGATGATAGTGGTAGCGGGATTTCGATGAAGGCTATCTCTCTATATGGCTATATGTCTATGAAAGGCGATACGATCCGATAGATGTATTGATATGTATATTTGTTTGCCAATAAATACGGTTTGTGTTATGTTGTGTTGTGTTGTACACAATAATATATGTATTTGTTGTAAATAGTACAATTTATTCCGTCACCGAAGGCGAATTTGGTGTGGATGGATTTTGTTTCGTAATGTTTGTATAGTGGAATGAACATTTTTGGTATTACTGGGCACATACCGGGTGTGGATTTTAATACATATTTATACCGGCATCATGAGTGTTTCTCATCGCAAAACACTTGCCTTTCAGAAAACTTAATCTTCTTCAAAGTAACTAATTGTAAGTAACTTCCGAAAAATATCGTTGTCGAGCAAAAGAACGAAGAAAGATAAAGAACTTAAGGATTAAGGGAGCGCAGCAGTCCTGAAATTTCAAATAATCGATATTTTTGTTTTTGCATTTTCTTATAGCTATACTTATCAAAAATCAATTTAAACGCGTTTTTCTCGAGATGATTTTTTTTCGACACCCGTGTCTAGATTACTCTAAATCTATTCATCCAAATTAGCTCAAATTTGGACAGAATATCTACAACTCACTTCGCTATGGTCTAAACCACAACCAGATTTTTTGGATAAAATATGGCCATTTTATGATCATTCCATCATCCCAAAAAAGTGGTAAAATTTCAGAATTTTTTTTTACACTGCCGCCATGTTGTTTCTATACATGCAAAATTGTTAATTCTGGTTCCGCCCATAACCATACTCATATAGATTAGGAATGTTTTTTACTCTTTTTCTTCAGATACTCCTGCGCTTCAAAATCGTGTCACAAGTGGAAGCACCACTTTTTTAGATACTTAACTACCTATATATATATATATATATATATATATATATATATATATACATATATATATATATATACGTATATTGATCTATATATATATATATATATATATTTGATTGATATATATATATATATATATATATATATATATATATATATATATATATATATATATATATATATATATATATGGATCAATATACGTTAACGAAAAAAAAATAGTATATTGTGCAATAAGTGCGAGAAATTGTCGATTGCCCACGAAAGCGAAAGAAACGAACGTAGTGAGTGCGCTCATTCGCTTGAGTAGGCAATCGACAATCCCGCACGAGTTGCACATACTATTTTTTATTACGAATTTCACATACTTTTTTCTATTATTATTACTATTTTTGACATTTTTATTACTTTTCAAAATAATATTTTTAAATGTTCGTCTTTTTTTCTGCATTAATTAGTGTTCAAATTACTTTGTTGGTGGTTTCTATAGAAATAATTATGAAATATTTATTAAATGAAAAATCAAGAGACGGCTTTGCGTGTTTGGATTAAATTTTGCGTGTTTTATTGTCAATTTGCGTGTGGAAAGTTACTTTCCGCACACAAAACGTATGTGGGAAGAGTAGACTGGACAAACAGATATTTTGCAGTAATAAAAAAATATTTTTGTAATCTTGAATAGTTAATAAAACAACTGATATCATTTGTTATTTGTTTTCATTGTCAAATTTTTCTAAAAAAAATCGTGAAAAAATCAGTTTTCTTCGATCTCTGGACTGGTAAGCCTCCTTAAGTATATAAAAGACATCGGACGACATTTTTAAAAGTTTTTTCCGCGGAGCACTTGAGACTGCTTGCATATGAACAGTAGACACTGACCTACATTACGGGTCAATGCAATTGGAAAAATTAGAATAAAGTGGTTTTTTTTTTTTGAAGAAAAAATTCCCAATTTGGAAGATTCTCTTTACTATAATTGAAATAAAATAGAAATATTTGGTTGTTAAGGAAACGTTTCTAGTCAGCGAAATTTTCATTTTTAAGAAGGTAAATTTAAAAAAAAAAGAATAGCACTGGTGGCCATCCTTTTTAGAATTTATTGTCTTCATTTTCGGAATTCACGTAAAGCTTCTGAAACAATCAGACGAGTCATTTAGTGACCGGGTGGTCATGGACTACCGAGACTTAATTTAGAGAAGTGTAGGTCATATTTTTAACCCAAATTTTCATGTTTTGATAGCAAACAAGCAAAAAAAAGAAATCCATAAGAAATTTTTTGGAAAATGACTGCCTTTTATCGAGGAAATATATAGTTTATTTAGGAAAGTTTTCAGAAGTAAATTCAGAATATGCTGACTTACGAATCTTGTGCAGTTGTTCTGCTCAATCCAATTATACTATACGTGTATGTGTATTAAATACTCTGTTGGTATCAAGGACGTTAAATACACGCTAACCAACAATAACCAACATCACTCGAATACTGATGTTAGTAATATTAATTCACAACTTTGTATATTTACACATCTCGATAGAATTACCTATTTAATTTTGATTTAACTTTGATGACGTCACTGAATACATATTAAAAATGTACCAAAACAATTAGATTTCCGGCAACAATACATAAGATAAGTATTTATGTCTTGCTGATTAATAATTTTCTTGAACACCCTGTAATTTATTCTATTTCCACAACTTCATATTGCCTTTGGATAATAAAAATGAAATTTCTGGTTTTATTATTATGTATTTGTATTATTATTCGTCCATACATCGTATAGCTATATATTTTAGGGTATTATATCATTCACATAACGTATTTCAACAATTTATCCTTTTTGCGTGTCCTTGGGTACTGGGTAGGTACTAGAAAACTGTATCCAAACATACATATATAACCACAGATAAAGAGAGATACCAGTTTGTTATTTCATAACTACCGTAACCGCTGTCGCCAGCAAATGACGTGAACACCGCTACCGCTATCAACCGATTATGATACATACAATAAAACACAGCGTCTGTATCCACACAAACATGTGAATGTGTTTGTGCAATATGGTATTTGTATGACTACGCACTTTGCATATATGTAGTATATATTGTCATGGCCAACCTATGTGACTAACAACCAACAATTAAAAATAAATTTATTTATTTTAAGAAAGATATCCCTTTATTTTGAGAATTTTTTGTTCAATAGAATTTTTACATTTAAATACAATGCACTTCATATTTTTTTTCTGTTTAAAATTCACGAGTTGATTAAAAAACTAATGAATCTAAGAACGATGTGACCGTTATGACGAACCGTAACAGACTAAATCAGAAGCGGTGTAAATTGCACAACATTGCACCTTACGAACGACCGCTTTTTATATGTACACTGCTTCTATACTGTTCTCTGTATATAACGAAAGTGGTCGAAACTTTGTCTATTTTCTTTACGGAAGTATTATCTATCTCCAAGGCAATAATATTTTGTTAGGTCAGCTGAAAATAATATTTAATGACGATCGTTTGATTTGGGCACAATAGTTGTGGTTTTAATAGTACGTTGAAAGTTTAGTTCAAGGAAAGAGGACACTGGAAATTTTTTTTGAATATTTAAAATTGAAACTTTTTAAACTGATAACTATTTCTCATTTTAAATAAGGTAACTGCGGGCAATAAGGCTTAAAATTTATAAATCGTTCAAATATTCGTACAGTAGTATTAATGTTTGACGTATGCAAGCCTCAGACACCAACAAGTTGCAACGCATGCGCCACTTGTTGCCATCCCGCGCCTTGTCTCCAGTAACCTTTGTCGTTCGAATAATAAAATTTCAACGAAAATTATCTTATGTAATTATAATATTAATGCTGTTAATTATTTTTCTGTTCACCTAATTTTGTTCTTCAGTTCTTCTTTTTGTTAATTCAGTTATATAATAATTTTACATTTGTCAAAATACTTAAATTTTTTTTATTTATTTGGGTGTCGGTGGCAAATAAGGGCTATCAAAATTACATAAGCATTATAATGCTCCTAATACCTGTAACTGTTTTACACCCCCAATATTGTCCGAAGTCTCAATGGAAATGTTCCCTGACAATTAAGGATAAAAAGCCAACTCACCAAAGCCGTATTCATCGTGTGTGGTATTAACATCTGAAGCAAATGTTCATTCTGGTCAAATATTAGTTAAGCGTTTTAAAAGAAGTTGCTAGTGCACGGTTTATTCCTTGGATTCTGATGACGATGGTGAGGAACCTTACCAAATACTGTTTAGAATTTTAGTTTTTGTTGTTTTTTGTCTTTTTTTGTTGATTTTTAATAATAGGCCTTAATATCCTACCATAGTAAAATAAGGCCTAAGAACACAGTTTTCAAAAATGTTAAATATTTTCTAATCCAATATTTTAATTCCTAATTTTGATTTTTTTGTTGGTTGACTGACACTTTTGGAGTTGATTTATTAATAAAAAAGTTGATTATCTGCAGTATTTTTCATTTTATTTAAAATCTTCCTTAGCTAGGCCGTATTACCCGCAGTTACCTTATATTTTATCTCGTAGACACAATTCGTGTTATTATGTGTTTACTTTTCAAAATGGATTACCGTAAAGTAACGCTCAAATTTACTTCATGCTGGCTTTTTCATCGTCAGATTAGCTGTAAAATATAGTTTCAAATACCTTTGTCAAACAGTCTGAATAAATTTTTAAGCTTGGCGCAGAGAAGCAGCAGTGCCCGCTCCAGCGTTTACGGCGCCTCGAGTAAAATGAAAAAATTCCACTCTGGCGAAACTGGCATCCTCTCTTTCTCTTGAATTTTACAAAATGCCGCCCCGGGCAAATCCCCGGATTGCCTCCCTCCCTAGAGCGGGCCCTGGAATAGAACGAGTTCAAAAGCATATAATTTGCTTCCAATTTCATTACTCTGTCATTCCATTCCGTTTTGAACGCATTATTTTTAGTAAAAATGAAACCAACAACTTTAAAAACCTTTAATTCGTTTCCAATTTTATCATTCTGTCATTATATTTACTGTTTTTAGGGCATTGAAAATTTTTGAACCTGGTGATTTCAGCACATTAAAAAATTTCTGTTTTTCTCAAATTAATCTTTATCGATGTGCTTGAATTAGTATGACTGGTTTAGTATTTTGAATTAGTATTTTGCTATCAAAATGATGAAATTTTTTGCCGGAATAGGCCTTATTCGATCGAAGTCTTTTTTTCTGAAGGTCCAACGACTTCAGAGACCTATAATTTGCTTCCAGTTTTATCATTCTATCATTTTCTTTATGGTTTTTAAAGTATTAAAAAAAAACTTTTGACCTTAATGATGTCATCAAATTAAAAATAACTATATTGGTGTCCGAACAAATAAGTAATTTTAAATACTTAAGCGTCTACTACATTTCCGAAGAGTGTTACTGTACACACGAAGACATTCTAATAGAGGTGAAGTAGAGGAAGTGTAGTGCTCGTGTTTCGAATGCAAGCTTTATGCTCGTGTTTCGAATCCTTTGATTAGACAAGAAATGAAAGCGAGTCCGAGACGAGGCGAGGAAACACGTAAACTTCGCGAGGAGTGTAGTGGATTTGTTTTCATTGTCCAATTTTCTTAAAAAAATCGCGAAAAAACTTGGTTTTCTCGATCTCTGGACTGGCGAGCCTCCTTAAGTATATAAAAGACGTCGGACGACAATTTTAAAAGTTTTTTCCGCGGAGCACTTGAGACTGTTTGCCTATGAACAGTAGACACTGACCTACATTACGGGTGAATGTAATTGGAAAAATTAGAATAAAGTGCATTTTTTTTTGAAGAAAAAATTCCCAATTTGGAAGATTCTCTTTACTATAATTGAAATAAAATAGAAATATTTGATTGTTAAGTAAACGTTTCTAGTCAGTGGAATTTTCATCTTTAAGAAGGCAAATTTAAAAAAAGAAAAAATAGCACTGGTGGCCATCTTTTTAGAATTTATTGTTAAATATTCATCATTTCCGGGATTCACGTAAAGCGTCTGAAACAATCAGACGAGTCATTTAGTGACCGCCTGGTCATAGTCTAACGAGACTTAATTTAGAGAAGTGTAGGTCATATTTCTACCCCAAATTTTCATATTTTGATAGCAGACAAGCAAAAAAAAAAAAAAAAAGAAATCCATAAGAAATTTTTTGGAAAATGACTGCCTTTTATCGAGGAAATATGTAGTTTACTCAGGAAATTTTTCAGAAGTAAATCCAGAGTATGCTGACTTACGAATCTTGTTCAGTTGTTGTTGAAATTATCCGAAAATCGTTTTTATATTTTCTGGGAAAAAAAATTTAAAATAGAAATTTCGTTTGTTTGATTTTAATATATATTGTATTTAATACATTCACACTTATACGGGATATATATCTATAAGACTTCTCTATATTTATATACGTATGTGTATTATTATATCTGTGCAAAATAAAATAAAAAAATTTACACCGACATTCCATTTACGTAGATAAAATAACTTAAATACGAGAAACACTTAAGGGAGTGAATGAGAACGCGAATACAGTATGAAGATGGGAATGAGACATAAAACGACATGACGAAAAAGGTTCAACCGATTTCCCTGGTTATCTTTTGCATTTCCCGAAGGAAATAACGTGTTCGTTGTTTTTTCTTTTCTACAGTCAGTGTAAATGTATATATTATAACTTGTATATGTGTGTATATGTCGACATTGACAAACATAACCGCACTTTCTTTCGAATGTCAGATGCTCAAATGTGTACTTAATGGTATTAACATGATTTTTTGTTCGTTAAAGACACACAATAGTTTAGGTCATAATAATAGGCTGCCTGTACACGATCAGTAATACTGTCAGTATTTAGAAATACTGATATTATTACTGATCGTGTATTTGATAATACTGAAGTATTCGTATATATATATATATATATATATATATATATATATATATATATATATATATATATATATATATATATATATATATTATAAAAATAGTGATTTATTATTTTTGTCATTAAATACTGACAGTATTACTGATCGTGTATACTGTATAGGCAACCTTAAGCGTCATAAGCAGTAATTATGTGAAGTGTTTCATCAATTGTGAGAATTGTTTGTGGTAGAGGTAGATGATTGTTTTAGATTAGTGTGAAGAGTTTAGTGTGATTAATATGGCGTGATGCCACACTTTTGATTTGGTATTTAACTTATGACCCACCAGATAAAAGTTTCTAATTATTATATCAGTTAAATCTTTTTAGATTTAAAAAAAATGTGTAAATTGCATTTTCAGGGATGTTTATTACTAAAAAATTATTTAACAACAAGAAGAAATACCTACGACTCTTACGTGTCATACTTTTTTGGTGTGGATGAGTAATTGAGTATAAAAACATATGTATAGTCTGGTATAGTCTGATCTGCTTAGTGCTTACTGCAAGAAGTTTGATAAAAATTGTTTCGATAGAACCGGACATACAGAGATCAAAGTTATGGCGAAAACCTAATCAAATTATCCTAGTTAAAAATACCCCTGTCGCAGCATCCTGCATAATATAGCGAATTTCCGTTTATAAAAATTCGTTTTTCTCGGAAACCAGTTTACATATGTAGAATGATGGTTTAAAAACATTTTTTTTATGTAATATTTTTTCCTCTTTCTAATGGCGTAAAAAAATATTGGAAAAACTTTTGAATAAGTGGAAATTTTGGCAAAAAACTAATTTTTTTTACGAACAAAAACCATGTTCCGGGCGTCGGACGTGCTTGGCTAATGAACTTGTCCAACGGTTTGGGATTTCCAAGATTTTCACCAAATTTTTATTATTTTCGGTTTCTAAGGATCTCAAAACAAATTTCTGGTATAGTCCCGGGCTCAAGTCGCGCCATGACAGTAGCTGTTATAGCTAAAATTCGCTAAAACGTAAAAATTATAATATTTACATCACTCAAAGTACCATTTCTATTTCTTCCAAATGATTGTACAAAGATTAAAAATTTCTTTGAAATTTTTGTCAATTTTTTTAATTCAATGAAATATATTTTTGAGAACTAAAAAAAAAATTAAAGAAATATTTTCTTATTTCAAAAAATATTTCTTTAATTCAAAAAATATTTTTTGGATTCAAAGTAACTTAATCTTTTTCAACAAAGAAATCGTTTTGAGAATGTAATATGATTAGAATTAATAATCACTCTTAATTATTCCCTTTTCTATTAATATTACAATAAATTCGAATATGATTTTTAACATTTTCTTTCGATGTCAAATTGCAAAGTTTAGAGGCAAAATTACTCTTATCAAGTTTTACTAGAAATATACCTACTTTTTGTTTTTACTTCATTGTAAAAAGAAGTAAAATAACGAAGAAAATGAAAATATTAAAACCGTTTTTATATTGTATTGTTTCATATTTATGAAAAAATGTTTTCTCTTAGGTTTTTTTTTTATTTTCCTATTTTTTTTTTTACTTTTTGGTGGTGGATGGCGAAAGCACAGCTATGTATGTGGTTGGCTTAATAAGCTTTACATTTACTACGTATTTAATGTTGTTAAATTATATTTTAAGTGTAATAATTTTCGTTATTAATTAAGTACCTGTCTAGTAGAAGAGACATTTTTTTAACCCTTCTTTGGACTGATTATTATTATTATTATGAATTTAACGAAAGAAACGCGACTGCACTTCAAAAACCCCCAGGCGGAGGAAAAAAGTGTCCGTGCAGCGTACCAGGTCAGGTACTTCTAGGTCAGGTACGTAATGTCCGTCATACAGCATCCCCTTCCTGGTCTTCCCTACCTAATAAATCCTCGAACTTCGCTGCAAAACCATGACAGTGGGAGATTCGAGGGCAGGTCCAATGGATGTTCGAGGATCCGCTCTAAACAGGGCATGGGCGTTCAAAGGTGTTCATGAACTCACGGAAAAGGTCGTCTCGTGCGACCGGAGCGTGCGGAGCGTCCCGATAATAACTGCTTTTTGCATTGACGCCGCTAACATGTTGGCGTGAGATCTACAAGCCGGAATGATGTTAAGATTGCGCACAAAGGAGTTATGCATACCCCCCAGACATCCGATTATAAGTACGACCAAGTGGACAGTATAGCCCGGGTACAGTTGTCGCAGTTCATGTATTAGATCTTGATATTTAATCCTTTTTTGCTCTTCCTTTTCGACTATGTTAGTTCCCGCCGGAGGAGAGAACTCGATAACATACATAGTCTGAGATGTTAAATCTTGGAGCACAACATCAGGCTTATTAGCGTTCAATTGCCTGGTAGTTGCAACCGGCATATTCCAAAAGATCTTGCACTTTTGGTTGGCAACAAAGGATTCTACTTCCGCAGGATCGTAGGGCAAGACTGGTTATTATTATTATTATTATTATTATTATTATTATTATTATTTTTTTAAGTGAAAGCTTCTATAGCTTAGTATATATTATAGTATCAGTCTGAAAAAATTTGAAAATTTACGAGAAAATCAACCTCAATTTGCTTAAAAAATATATTTATTAACTAATTAAAAAAAATTGTATAATGCCCTAGATCAGGGCTTGTTAAGCTATGGGTCGCGACCCCATTTGGGGTCGCTTAGCGAAATTTTGGAGTCATAGCGAAAAATATTTTATGTGTACATATACTGTTACCTAATCAATAAATCCTTACAAAATATTTATATATCTCTATTTGGGGTCGCGAATGAAAAAAGTTTAAGAAGCGCTGCCCTAGAAATTTAAAAAGCTGCAGTTATTTTGTTCACCGTTTTGGAAAACGTAGTTTCGAGGAAAAACCATGTCAAGTTTCAAAACGCGTTTATCGTTTTGGTGTTTATAGACGTTCGGGCGTGTCCACAAAACACTACAGAATAATGTTATGTAGCTACCACAAAACACTATACCTCTGTTATGCATACAGAGCTTGTACTTGTTCATGTGTCATATCCTGTCGTGTATATGGGTGATTGCTATACGTACCACCTATGTACTGATCTCTGACATCAATGCATACACAGTTGTTGATAGAAATTTAGTAGTCTGATTTGACCTTGTATGTCGTGCACACATCAAAATCTACCCGAATATTAATTTCAATAATTAATATTTCATTTTAACGTTCGTCAACACGATGTTTTTTGTGCAACTATATAAACTGCATATTTTAAAGAATATTTTTCAACATTTTTTATTATGGTATCTACTCTTATAATATACTGACTATAATTTTTAAAATGAAAAAATGCTGTTTAGAATGTTTTTTCCAATGGCTCTGTGTTAAAAATTAGATTTTTAATCGTCAATTACTTTAAGAAATGATCTATGAAGGCCTTAAAATTTTTGAAAGAAAATAACTATGTAATTGAACTTGTCAATTCTCTACAATTAAAATTTTTATTTACTATTAGGTTTGATGTACTATCATTTTTGAGTTATTTATGGAAATATAGCAAAAGGAACGAATTAAGGCAATGGAATAAAGTAATGAAAAAAAGTTATTGATCAAGTTAAGAAATTCCAAAACGCTCGAAATCGTTTCAGAAATCGAGTTCAAAACGATTTTTAAAATATTTTCACCGTCATAATTTCTTTTAGATATCATTCTAGAGAAGCTAATACATCATTTGAGCCAATAAGAGACAATTTGTTTTTTCAAAGTAATGTAACGCCTCAATATTCTTTTTCATTAAAAATTAAATAAAAATCACTTCACTTTACTTTCACTATTATTACTTATCAATTAATATTTCTGTCCTTTTCAGACTCCTAAAATTAAACAAATCTATGCAAACCGAAATATTTCGAAGTCGTTATAAGTTAATTCAACTGTAAATAATATACTTTATATTATTTAAAATTTATTCTATATACATTATCGACTTTCTTTTCAACTGAACTGGAAAAAAAATTAATCATTTTGGACCGTAAATTCATAATTTTAATATTTATTAGCATCATTGGGGGTGGCAGATGGGGGGCCTATTTGAAATTTTAATCAAATAAAATCCATACTCAATCTCCAATAAGCTTGTTTTTTTAATCATAATCTTTTTAATATTTTCGGTATCGATAGAGTGGTGGCTAGCGCCGAAGGCAGCAAGGGGACAGGGGATTGAAGTTTATGCAGTTACTCTCGACGTAAATATGTTAAATTTGTGTAAACATTTTTTTTTTTTAACGTGGCATTCCAAATATTTCTTTATGAATAATTATGGTACGAAAAAAGTTTTTTTTTTTTAGAAAATTTAAAATATTTATATAATTATGTTAAAAAAAATAATAATACTTGGTAAACAAGAGAATATGAACAGTAGCGGAACTATGGCGATAATATAATGTAAACTGCTACTTCATATAATGGTAGCTTATGTAGATTTGGTTTATATAAAATATAGCTAGAAGCTATTTACAAAATAAAAATTTTTATAAAATAAAGTCATAACATTTTTTTTTAGGAAAATATCCAAATATGTTTTTAAAAAAATGGAAAATGTAAATTTTTTACGAAAGCTCTATCCGTAGCAACAAAACATTATTAAAATATTTAATTCAAAAAAAAAAAAAGATAGGTTAAGTGGTTTCCCATTGTTGGGATGTTGAAAATTAAAAGAAGGTGATATTAGAACAGGATGGTGGGGGATATCGAAAATCGTTTGGTTTTTATTCTGTGATACAAATCTGTGTGGGTATTATAAAAATGTGATGATGGTGGAAATAGCGATTTTTGAGTTACGACTTTACTGTTTTGTAAGATAGAGAAAGTGACAAAACTTTTAATTTACTAAACCGTATGCAGAAATGTGAAGCCCGTGGTTAAATATTAAATTTTTGTGTGTACACAAATCGAGTACTTACAAAATTCGAGTTTTTTTTCTATCGACAAGGGAGGTAAGGTTAATTCGCTATAAAATAAGCATATTTTCGAGAAGATTTTTTACGATACGGTTAATATAAATTTATTTTTGTAATTAGTACATAATCGGATGGTATTTGAGGAATATTTTGTTAAAATTTTATTGGAAAATGTGCAGAAACGAGCCAGTGGAGGTACGTTTTTACAGACGCCTCAGAAAAAAGTCACATTTCGGAGAACCGCATAACTCATCACCGGATCATACGAAATCAAAATATCAAAAAAAAATCCCCCCCCCCCCCCTCGCGATTTGATCAGTAACATTTAGTTTTGGTGTGTACATGAGTTATATAGTATGCACGAAAAAGAAACAAGAGGGGACAATGTATGGGGCTGGAGAGTTTTAATAAACAGTGAGTCAACCGCTTCTTTTGTTATTATTTTTGTTTTTTTTCGTTTCGCGAAAGTTGTGTTTTTCCCGACGAGGAAAATCATATCTCAAGTTCTAGAAAAGATAGTGACTTAATTTTTTTTAATTTTGTTCATAAACATATTGCGCATAAGTATTGCGGAGTATGCTTTTCCCATTTGAACAATTGTAACTATTTTTAAACATTTTTTTAAATAAAAAATTGGGTTTTATAATTTTTAGAAGTTTCGGATTACAATTTTATGGTTAATTTTTAAAATTACCTGAAACCCATACTCAGCTTTATGGACAGGTCCTTTAAAAAATATTCATTACTTTTTGAGATATAACCTTCCTTGTAAACGCTTTAAAACTTGTGAATAAAGGGCCCCCTCCCCCTATAGGGAAGAGTAATGAATGTTTCAAAAACAAAATTTTCTATTTGAAACCTTCCCTAATTTGAAAAAAAATTCAACAAGCAAAATAATCATAAATAAAAAAGTTGCTTTTTTATTTGAACTTCTCCCATATGGAACATAATTATGAAGAAAAAAAATCGACTTCTTTTTTTTTTTTAGCGAATCTCCTCTTAAGTGTAATATTTTTTAGAAGTAAGTCGCTAGCGTATTTAATTTATGTAAAATTAGTAATAGAATATACATTTTGTAATAGAACAACAGTATTTTTTTACAGTCTGCTTGGTCTTTGTTCAACTAAATTCTATTCTGAATAAGTAAGTATCCTACATAGACAAATTGAATAGAGCACACTTACAAGAAAAAAATGGTGTACTTATAAATGAGAGAAGAGACGCTTTTCAACAAAATACATACATATACATATAATAAAAATATACTTGAGGGAATTTTGTAGAAATTGCCAGGATAAATATAAAATAAAATAAACAATTATCCTCCCAACTTTTATTCCATCTGTTTGTACAATTACTTATTTAATATATTTTCATAAAATGAGAATTTTATAAAGCGATTGTGTTTTGAACAGATTATGGTTTGTATAAGCAACTGAAATGTACGTTTTGTATTGTGAAGGTATATTGTACGATTTTGGTTTAGTTTCTGTGTTTTAATGTTGTTTTGTTTAATTTTTTTCTCGTGTTGAGAACTTTAAAATTTATATGTTTTGTTTCAGCTACCGACGAGCGACTCTTAATTCGCCGGTAAAATGAAGGTAAGTAAGTAAATGCAATATTTACGTATGTTTTTGCAACGGGGATGCATAAATTTCAACAATTTATTCTTATTATTTTCTAAAATTTTAAAAATTAATTCATTACTTTTGTTATAAAATGTTTGTATTTAGTTTCAAAATGTAGCATACATATATTTAACCCTTGAGTACAATTAACGCCATGACGGTTATAAGGTCCTAACCCATAATGACAAAAAGCCTAACTGGCAGGCCCGGATCTAAGGTGGCAAACCGGGGCCCCTGCCCCGGTCGTCAGCTTTAGGACGTGCCAAAATCGTAGGAACGTAGAATCCCAAATCGTAGAAACGTGAAAAAATTAATATTCTTCCAGCGGTTTCTTTATTATATTTGAAGTATTGAGAACAATTCTTAAAAAAATTATCTTGAACCGTTTAAGCGTGGTAGCCATTTTTGTTTTCCAATTTGCGCTGATTTTTGTATTTGCAGCCATTTATGCCAAAGCACATATTTCATAAACCGTTCATCCTAAAAGGTTGAAATAAAAACCATTTTAAAGGTGATAAATGTCTCTTTATTTTAAGTAATGTCCATATTTAACCTATTTTCATCCCTTCCATAAGAAAACTTTACCTAAACTTGGATATAAAAATTTAGCAAAATTCACTTTTTGAACATTTTTTTTTTCTTATAGAAGGAATGTTTTAAACCTTTTAGTATTTTTTATGAGAATAGCTGTATACGGGTACAACTGCCCATTATGAAACAAATACACACTATTTCAATTGTGAAACTTATATCTTTTAATTTTTACAAACTTCTAAAAACTGACTTTTTTCCAAATATTAGAAATTTGCGCCGCTGTATCTCTGACGGGGCTGGTGATAAAATTTTGAAATTTGCACAACTTGTAGTGTTTTCGGAGTACACTTATTAAAATAAAAAATCAACTTGTACCTATATTAATCTTTTACAAGACCCTCAATTTTTATCATTGCCGTAACGGAAAAATAGGAGTTTTGTAAAGGACTTATATACTTATGAGTTTTTTTGACAACGTATGTCAAACGTTGGAGAGGGGGGGCGCCATTTTCAAGATTTTGCCCCGGTTCTAAAAAATTGTAGATCCGGGGCTGCCGCAACTGGTACACTATTTTGACAACTAATACACTTTATATTAAATTGTTGACGTCGTACGACGTGGTGCCAGTAAGTTAGTAAGGTTGCACTTGACATTTTACAACAATCTGTTATTATGCTAAAAATTTCGATTTTGATTTTCAGACCGATTATAATAACTTCCTTGAGTTGGAAATTAAAAAAATTAAAATAAAACAAATATGATCATTATAATTTGTTTAGTTATACCAGCACATATTATTTTTAATTTCAAATATTATCGAGTGCTTGTGAGACACTACTACGTATGACAAACTTTTGTTTGCATTTCAACACACGCAGTATTGATATGTTCACTAATCGTTCAGCTAAACTGAAACTTTAAGCACTCGATTTCTTTGGTATAGTATGACCAAAAACCACATGTAAATTAAAAATCACAAAGTGATTGAAAAAATTATAGTGGTTTTTGGTGATACTATACCAAAGAAATCGAGTGCATCAACATATCAATACTGCGTGTGTTGAAATGCAAACAAAAGTTTGTCATACGTAGTAGTGTCTCACAAGCACTCGATAATATTTGAAATTAAAATTGTATCTGTTTCTCGAATCAGAGAGAGTACTAATACACATAGGTGATTGAATGGGTGTCCAGCTCGGCCGCTTACCGAGCATGGGATCGTTGGTGTAGAGGTTAGCACGTCTGGCTAGTTACCAGAAGATCCTGGGTTCGATTCCCGGCCGATACGGATAAGTTTTTCAATCACTTTGTGATTTTTAATTTACATGTGGTTTTTGGTCATACTATACCAAAGAAATCGAGTGCTTAAAGTTTCAGTTTAGCTGAACGATTAGTGAACATATCAATACTGCGTGTGCTGAAATGCAAACAAAAGTTTGTCATACGTAGTAGTGTCTCACAAGCACTCGATAATATTTGAAATTAAAATTGTATCTGTTTCTCGAATCAGAGAGAGTACTAATACACATAGGTGATTGAATGGGTGTCCAGCTCGGCCGCTTACCGAGCATGGGATCGTTGGTGTAGAGGTTAGCACGTCTGGCTAGTTACAAGAAGATCCTGGGTTCGATTCCCGACCGATCCGGATAATTTTTTCAATCACTTTGTGATTTTTAAGCACATATTATGACAATAATTTGTAATGCAGACATACTAAAAACATAAATATTGTCCAGAATTGTACAGGAGTGGACTGTTAAAAATTTTAAAAAAAATTGAAGTATAGGCAAGGCCGATTTTACCTTTGAGAGGCTCCTGCTATGGCAATAAAAAAATTTTCGAAATTTTACAAAATTTATTTATCCTCAAAAAATACAGTTAATAATCAGCCAAAACACACACGAAAAAAAAACAATAAATAAACAACAAGAAAACTCTTATTATTTCTATTTTGACGGATTCATTATTAATTTTGTGAAGGCCCTTATTGTATGGAAGGACTGGGGCACACTCTTCAAGTGCTCTTATGTAAATCTTGGCTCTGAATATACGGATGATTACTTTGAGTTTACTTTTAAATTGTGCTTATAGAAAAACATTAAAATATAGTAAGCATACAAAGGATATTCAACTCAAATACATAAAAAAATTAGATTTCAAAAATTATGGAAATTCACTGACACGTCCCAACATAATTGGCATATTTATCGACTTTTTATACAAGACAAACAAAAATGGTCGGTTAACATTGAAGATTCTTGGACTGGATAAGAATACAAAACTGACTAAAAAAAAAAATGAATTTGAATTTTATAATTTAAAACACAAAATTTCCAGTAAGTTAAACAATTTTACCTGCTGAACCTGCTGCAGCTTCTGTACCCTCTTCATTAACTTCAATCATAGCTTTCTGCTTTGCATCGCTTATGTAAATCGGTTGGTCAGATATGCCGCTAAAGTTTGCAGCGCTTGTAAAAGCATCAGACATTGCAAGCTACAACAATATTATAAAAATTACATGGACCCTTGTAAGAAATGTAATACAAATTACATGGGTACTTACGTTAGAAAATTCTTCCTTCAAATCGATCGTCTGTTCCAATTTAAATTTGGGCATGTAAATATGCATTTTGTGTGGCTTCAAACGTGCCACAAGTTTCTCTAAATTTAAGGGTGTCTTCTCGTCAATCGATGTGATTCCATCAATTTCTTTCGGGAGAATAATAAGTAAAGCGTAATCGGGATCGGTATAGGGTAATTCTAAAATTTGTGCATCCAAAATTGGATCGTAACCATTGCTAAATTTACCATAAATTTTCATTGCTGGTACCTTCTTTACAATTTGCGGACTCTCAAAAAATTCCATTTCACCGGCTGATTCAAATTTTTTACTCCAACGTCCATTGAAATAAATTGCGTTTATTAAAATTAATCCACCCAAAGGGTTCAAGGAATTTGGCGATACTAAATTTTTGATTTTATTATTCGTTTTTGATTCAACGTACTGGTTGATTTTTTCGGCGGTTTGCTCCGGATTTGTGAAATCCAGCGGCTCAATTTCAGCATTAAACGACGTTTGCGCTACTTGTCTGAATGCGTCTTTAATTTGTATGTTTAACGATGGATATAATTTATTAACCAAATTAAACGTGACATCCGAATTCCCTTTTAAATTGTTGATGATTCCTTGGAAAGATTGTGCCAATTTTAATTTATCGTTCGGCAGTAAAAGCGAAAATGCCATTTCTTTAGCCGTTTTCCCTTCGGCGCCCATAAAACATAGCGCAAATATTGTTGATGCTGACAGTGGTGAGATGAGAATATTGCCAGGTTTAGGTGCTTTACTCTAGAATCATTTAGAATTCAAAATCTCATGTAATGATTTATGTCTAGGTTAAAATTTTGATGTACCCTGTATAAAGCGAATCCCATGTTCTTGATACTTTCACCTACTGCTGATAGATCGACCTCATCTAAATTTCGTTCCGCCTCGAGTAATGCTACCAGACAAACGATAACAAGTATTCTGATTGACAATTTCAACATTATCTGCAAAAATTTTTTTAATTTCTTATTAAAATTGAAAATTTTATTTTTAACACTTACTAAAAGTTTTTCGTAATATAGTTATATGTTTAAATTCTATATTAGTTTCTGCATTACTGATTATATATGCCAATGTAATATTCATATCTGTATGTTTAAAATTTTGATATTATTATCATAAAAGATGATATTATGTTTTGATCTTTAACCCGTAAAAGTAAACACATTTTATTTAAGGATTTGTGTTGTCAAATTCACTTGGTCGCATTCCCGAATTTAATTTAAAGAAATGATAGGATTCATTAATATTCTGTTTTGAACACTTGCAAGTAAAAGCTCTAGGGTACAAAGAAAATTTAACACTTAAATCGTAATTTGGCGTTTACGTAACAGGTAACTTGACGCGTAAGCAATATTTATAATTATTCTGATTTCTGGTTACTATATTTATAAAAAAAAAATAACAGATTATAAAAGTTTACTTAGCTTCCTAGACAGTTAAGTAATCGCTTACTGTCAATTAGTAAGTAAATTTCCCTGCGGAAATAGTTACTTATAGGTGCCCGTTAAACATCAACTTTTTAATTACTTTAGACATCAACTTTAAACGTGTTTTTCTCAAATCGACTTTTTTGATACAATGACAACAATTCCTTAAAAACCAATTTTAAATTTTTTTTTGTAAATGCAGTGACCAAGGTTAAACGTAACTGGTTTTAAAAATTTTTGATATTTGATCTTTTTTATACTGTTTAAATACAAAAAAATTGATGGAAAAAGCGAAAAATTCTTCAGGAAATTCTCAAATTCGGTTAACTGATTTTTTAAAAGATGGTATCGATTGGAAAAAAATTGCATCTTTGAAAAACCGGTGGAAAATTTGCCATAAAATCGGCAAATATTAATTAATCGGAAAAATCCTACTATGTTCATGATAGAAACTCATTATTAAACTACAGTGATAATTTGAAGTCATTTGGATAAAAATTGTAGGAGTTACAGATAAGACAAGGGAAGAAAAAGTGATCGAAACATATATATGAACTTAAATTTCAATAAATACTTTCATTGCTCTTAAATAGATTTGAGAAATTATTCCTGAGTTTGCAAAAACACAAGGTGATATTACCCCTTAATAAATATAAATAAATATTTTTTACTATGAAAAGTGCGGAATGGGGAACACCTATGACAAGTAGGGTCTAATCTATGGTTTCAACCTAGGAAGTTTTGATCAAACTCATTGAGATTTTAAAGAAAAGGGAAGAGAAAAATTTTTACATCGTTGTGTTCGGTTCTGACAACATTTTCATTTTCCTCCTAGCAATGATCATTTTCATGCCCTAATTGTAAGTTTTATAATATTATTTTATGGGTTACAAACACACTTGTTACATTATTTTCAAGTTTCTCCTGTAGTATCTTCAACATTTTCTCATAATTTTTGCAGGAAGACATTGAGACGTTCATTTACTTCTTTTATTTTTTATTTTTCTCATTTTTTTTTTAAATAGACCTTAATGGTGCTATTTATACCGAATAAAGTTCAAGTAGTGTTTTTAGATAGTGTAATACCATCAAAGCGTCAATGTCTCTTTTTGTGAGTGATATGACACTTTTTCCTTTAAAAGAAAATTACGACATTAGCCATAAGTATAAAAAAATATAATTAAGCTATTTTGATAATGGGTCCTTTTTACTTAAGGAAAAAAAAGATGGATCAAAATTGATGGGGTTGTACTGTAGGCTGGTTGTTGCTATCATTGACTTTAGCCTTTCAATTAATTCTTGTTCCACGGATCTTATACTTAAAGAAGTTTTAGTACTTTTGGAAAGTTTATAAATAAAAAAATTCGTCAAGTGCGTGTTTTGACACGCACTAAGTAATGTCACCTCAGTGAAAGTGTTAATTTATGATTTTTTGGCTTGTTTTTTAAGTACAGTGAGAATACAGCCCTCTTGCGTTTATTCAATATATGCATGTACAACTCTATAATACAGTGAGAATACAGCCCTCTTGCGTTTATTCAATATATGCATGTACAACTCTATAATTATTATATTATATACTATTATTATTATTATTATTAATTTTTCCCCCACTATAATCAAACAACGAGATTAATATGTCACCCTTCGGTGACATAAAAAAGAAAAATTTTGTCAAGAATACCAATTTATTGAAAAAATTTCATTTGTATTTAATTTACTTTTGTAGTAATTTACAAAAAATCTAAGTAGGTTGAATTATTCCTAATAATATTAGGCTTGCAACAAATACACTATTCGGGCGTTGGTCGAATATCAAATATTCGGTCAGCACGCTGGCCGAATAGTCGAATATTCGACGAATAATATTCGGTAATTTTTGTTATATTCTCTAGAACGAGACCTTTTAAACGACACCCTGTACGGTATATGAAACTAAAGAAGAACTTGGAGTACTTAATTTCCCCTTTTCAAAATTATTATATTACAATTTATAAATATTTTAAAGTGCCAGCATTTCTTTTTTTGGTACAAAACCATAAAGCATTAAAATATGACACAGGTACATAAAAAAATTAGATAAAATTTTTAAATTCAATAATGAATTGAAGCAGTTAATGGGTTTTTTTAAATAATTTCGAATGTAAAAATTTTTATTTACATAATATATCTTAAACAATACGCATATCATGACTATATAGCTGTATGTGCGTGTGTATATTTGTATTTCGTGCATACATTATACAGGGTGTAAAACAAATAACTCTCGTCCTTTTGTGGGGTGACTCATAGTACCCTGTATAGACACTAAAACCTAGGGATCATCGATATTCATCGATGGTAGAAAAACATCGATGTTTAGCCGGAAAACATCGATGTAAAAACATCGATGTTATGTCCTCGATAACATCGACACATCGATGTTACGAGAATAATATCGAAACATCTATATTACTCTAAGCTATCCAGTATTTAAAAAGTCCTGTAGCTGATTTAAAACAAGATCCATTACTTTTATATAGCAAGTTCTAGGATCCACTTATCCAAACTTAAAAAAAAATTGCCATTAAATGTTTGTGTTGCACAACAACTTCAACAGCTTCAGAGAGACTTTTTTCAAAAGCTGGGCAGCATTTGTATCAACAAAGGAACAGATTAAAAGGGAAACTTCTAACAATGTTACTTATTTTGCAAAGTGTACCAAATAAATAATAGTAATGTTAATTTTTAATAAATAAAATAATAGATTATAAAGGTTGTTTGTTTTGCTACATAAACGTCGATGTTTTCGAACATCGATGTTTTTCTTTCGATATATATCGTATATCGATACTCTTGAATCGATGTTAACATCGATGTCAACATCGATGTTTTTCTAATATTTATCATCCCTACTAAAACCGCAGGAATTTTTTCGGAATTAACAGTCGCGTCACCCCTCAAAAGGATAAGAGTTATTTCCTTTACACCCTGTTAATTCCGAAAAAATTCCTGCGGTTTTAGTGTCTACAGGGTGCTATGAATCACTCCACGAAAAGGACGAGAGTTATTTGTTTTACACCCTGTATAGTCATGGATTGTATATAATGTAATAGTAGGGAATAATTTAAATACGCCAAATTTTTTTTTCCACTATTTGGTATATTATTGGTTGTAGGTATATATGTATGTATGTTGCATCATGGATATAACCAAACTGTTGTAGTACGTTCAATATTACTTTAACTTATGTGCACAACAAAATATCTTTCTTAAAGATAAAACTTTATAATACTTTTCACTCAGTTTCTTTTTGGTGTCAATTTTCTAGCAACTTTTAAAGTTGATATTTTATTATTAAACGATATTTTATTATGACCTAATTTTTTACAAAAAAAAAACTTTTTTTAAAGACAATTTTTCTTCGTGGAAAACTGTAAACATTTTATTGGATTAAAATTATTTTTGTATTTTATTCGTTGGAGGGTGACGGACGACACCTCCTACGGAAAAAATATTGTAGAGAAAAATTAAAAGTTTCTGATTGTTTTTAAAGAAGTTTTTTGAAAATTTTTTGCTCGTGCTTTTTTAAAACGCGTCGGAAAATTAATTTAATTTCATTAAGAAAATGTGATTTTTAACATTTTACGCAGTCTGTCGGTTCTTTTGTTTTTAAAATTTAAACTAAAAAGATATTGCTGTAAAAAGTGTAGCTTGTCTTAGCCATTTGACTACCATTGGGATAATGCGTCCCACAGAAAATATATTTAGGAACAATTGAACAAAAGTTGCTTTAAATTGCCTTGCGGTGCATCCCAGTGGTAGTGAAAGGTATATTTAATGACGTAAAATTTATGTTTTTGTTGTTTGAACACGTCTTTTTTTATCAAATTTGTTCTTTTTATTGTTTTTTATCTTTTGGAAACTTTGTTTTAGAATTATATATTTATTATTTATTATATTTATAACTACCATTTGTATAGATATCATAAAAATTGATGTGGATAAGTAAAATTTTTATTTTACATGCAATTCTTGGGATAATATACCCCAATGGTAGTTTTGGTTGGGACATTAGATCCCATTGGTACTGAAAGCAAATTTTAATGTTATATTTTTATTTTAGAATGAGTCGAAGAAATTTGATAGCTAAATAAGTGTTGGACGTGTTTAACGAGTTGACCGATAAAGATCAAAGCTCATATTTGTGTAATCCTTCAAGAGGTAGTAAAGAAACACACTAAATTCTAAATTTTCTCGTCAATCTTGATGAACACATGATTTTGACTGTACGGCAGACAGCCAAAGTCACTAGAAAAATGAGTGGATCAAATGGGCCGCGATTAAAAAGAGCCAAACTTTTACTGGATGTTTGAGATCATATGCCAGTCCCAACTCCAGGCTGACGACGTTGCGTAAAACGTTCTGAAGAAAAAAAAGATAAAAGGACTAAGTTCGTTTGTTCCGCTTGTACAGAACCGCTTTGTCAAGACTGCTTTACTCCATATCAGTCATAATTTCAAATTATGTCTTTTTATATGGTTTTATATGGTTTTTACTTTTGTATTATCATAATATCAATTGACTTTTTATGTTGAATATTTAGCTCTATATTCTGAACACCAATGGGACATATTATCCCAATTCTGGGTACAATTGGGACATTATGTCCCACTACATTTTCCGCTTCTCTCAGTTTTCGTGGGTTAGTGGATTTTTTAAAATATTCTTTCACTTGTATCCTGACCATAAGTAATTGGCTAAATAAATTATTATTATAATTCGGAAGAAAAAAAAAGGTTTGGTAGTGTAAGGGTTAAGCGACGAATAACGTTAATGTATAATGAAAAATTGAAAAAATTGTATTCGATATTTCGACATTGTGTAGAAAAGATTCATCATTGTATATAGGAATTAATTTATTAGCTACTTATTATGATTTGCTAATGAACACAATTTTAGATGCAACACCGTAAAGAAGTTTGCAATAGGATTATTTCCGGCAACACTCTATTTCATAATTTAAAATATTTTCCCAGACGATTCTCTTTCTCTTTGTTCTCTTTTTCCTCTAAAATTTTTTTTTATACATTAATTAACTACCTGTGTTATCTACGATTCCACATGGGTATAATATTATCTCACTTAGGCTTCAGTTGGATTACTTTTCAGATGTTCAGAAATACTTATAAAATCAGTTCCATATAGTGCATCGTTTTGCTTGCCAAACGACTCTAGTCATTTTAATATTTTCAAAAAATAGTATATCTAATTGCCACACTGTGGCACCTTTTTCGTTGGTATTTCTATCAAGTTTTAGGGGAACTTCAATTCTGGATTCTTTCTGGGGCATTCATTTTTCTTACAGATCTCATAATAGTATTTAAATAAGATTTCATTAAAATCCGTTCAACCGTCTATTTTGAGTCCACAAGGACAATTTTAAACTCATAAATAGAATTATTTGAGAAAAATTTTGAAATTTTGGTGAGTTGTTGTGCGCATGCGCACGAAGGTTTCTGGATTAGTAAAATCATTTTACAGTAGATGGCGCGAGTAGTTTTACTAGTACGAAAGAAACTTCGGTGAGTTGTTGTGAAAAGTTTGCAGTCTCCGGTGCATCCAGTCCCGACACGAGGGTGGGGTAGCCGGGGTTATGGCCCTGTGACCCAGGCTTGAAAAGGGGGCTGAGGACCTGGATGCGTCTCGCATTTGCAAAAATTTGGAAAATTCATGTTTCTTACATGGACACCTATATGTGTCCTGTTCGTGCGTCGAAAAACTTTCTGATTTATTTGAATACGTACCATAGACGAAAAAAAAATATTGTTTATCCAAAAACACTTCAATAAACAAAGTTAAAACACAAATATTTTCTCTCTTTGACTTGTAACGTATATCGGGTACTCGCTAGTAATTTATGTTAGGAAAAGAGGTGTAGGTATAACCTATCCACCAGTGTAGGAGTCTTTGAAATCGGTTGGGTAGCTTTCGAATTTATCCCAAGCTTGTCGCAAATAAACTCACAAACTTCACGATGATTACTACACTGAGAAAAAATTACAGTAAAAATTACGGAGCTGCCTCCGGTAAACCAGGCTCAAGTGACCAGTCGGTAGGAAATTATCAAGCAAAAATATAAAAAAAATGCCTTTCAAACATTATTTTTTACGATTCATTTGAAAATTTTTCCTGTACAGCTTAAGAATTTTTCCTATACAGCTCCGTAAAATTCGATGGGCTAGTAAAATGTCAAGTGGATACCAGGAAAATTTACTTAGTTTTTGTAAAATTATACTAGAAATAGAAGAATTTTTACGGAGCCACACTGTAATTTTAGTATCTCTCTCACACAAGCATCGACGATCAACAGGCCACACCAAGGTCATTTTGAATAACTCACCAGCAGTCCGACCCGCGACCGTTATCAGTTTAGTAGCAGTGGACCCATGCTAGTGAGTGGATGTGTACCATGCAGGAATGTCATCATTTTTTTTTTTTTTTATAATTAACTATTTAATGGACTTTACATTTAAAACAAAGAATTGTTATTTGTGTTTCATGAATTGTTGTTTATTTTTTATTTTAATTGTTGTATGTTTTTTTAAATGTATTGATGTTTATTGAAACATGTTTTTCCACAAATTATAAAAAACCACAGAATATTTATTCAATATTAATAATTTGATTTTAATCCTTACCCTTCTATCAATACTTTTTAAACTATTTTAATGCAGTTATTTGTTAATAAATTTAAAAAAACCTTATAAATAATACGGTAAGTGAGGAGAATTTTTCCTGCACAGCGCCGAAATTTTTACGGAGGCATAGGGTAATTTTTAATATACTCATCGTACTTTTTCCTTTGCCTGTCACTTATGCCCGCATTAGCAGAGAGCTCCGTAATTTTTTACTAGAAATTTTCGTAAAAAATTACCGTATTTTTTTCTCAGTAACTCAGTCGAACAATTACAGATTAGTGCGTATTTCTAAAAAATCAGGATAAATCGACTGATTACGTACTAATTGTCAGTAGTGCAGAATATTCCCTGTACTATTAGTAATTTAATTAAAATTTTAGTTACATTTAAATCCGTTTAATATTTCATGTAATAGAGTGCCTATGTTTGTATTAAATATTTACGATAATATGTAATTTTGACATAAATAAATTAAGAAGGAGTCGATCGATATCCGAAGATAATAGATGTAGAACATTCGAAATTTATTTATCACAAAAACAATAATAATAAAAGGATTTTTGTTATTTGTTCGATATAATTTCCATTACAAATAAGCTTATACTTACGTTTATTTTGCCAGTCATCGTGAAACATGTATTAGAGTACAGACGGTACTTTAATAACACGATTAGTTCATTAGTACTGTGTACTATTAAATCAATTTTCTACTTCAGAAATTATATTTTATTACTCATGCGGGAGAAGTACTAACTTGGCGCACACATTTCTGTGCGGAAAATAGCTGTTTGCTCACTGTACTCTTCCCACATACTTTTTTGCGTGCGGAAAGTAACTTTCCACACGCAAATTGACAATAAAACACGCAAAGCCGCCTCTTGATTTTTCATTTAATAAATATTTCATAATTATTTCTATAGAAACCACCAACAAAGTAATTTAAACAATAATTAATTCAGAAAAAAAAAACACGAACACTTAAAAATATTATTTTAAAAAGTAATAAAAATGTCAAAAATAGTAATAATAATAGAAAAAAGTATGTCAAATTCGTAATAAAAAATAGTAAGTATGTGCAACTCGTGCGGGATTGTCGATTGCCCACTCAAGCGAACTCAACTTCGCTTTCGTGGGCAATTGACAATTTCCCGCACTTATTGCACAATATATAATTAAAATTTAGAAAAACAATATTTTATTGAGCTAAGAATAGTATATTATGCAGTTAGTGCAAGAAGTTGTCAATTGACCGTGAGAGCGAAGTTGAACGCACGATCGAAGTGAGTGCGCTCATTCGTTCGAGTGGATAACACCGCACGAGTTGCACATACTATTTTTTATTACGAGTTGCACATATTTTTGTTATTATTACTATTTTTTTATTACTTTTTAAAATAATATTTTTGGGCGGTTCATTTATTTATTTATTTTTTTTTTTAAACTAACTAGTGTTTAAATTATTTTTATTAGTGGTTTCTATAGAAATAATAACGAGATATTTATTAAATGAAAAATCAAGAGATGGCTTTGCGTGTTTTGTTGTCAATTTGCGTGAGGAAAGTATACTTTTTTCACTCAAAAATCAATTGAAATGCACTTAAGCCGTGTGGCAATAGTAGAATGAGCAAATAGCTATTTGTCAAATCAAAATACGTTCACCAAGGTAGTTCTTATCTCTCACGAGCAATAAAAGATAATTTTTTAAATTCGCAAACGGGAACTTACGTTTATTATTTATATTCCTAGAAATGTAACAATACAGCACACTATAAATCTACAAAAATTAGAGAGTTTGCAGAAAATTCAATCATATTATGTAATTAGTAAACATAGAAAAATGATAAATTTATTTTTAATTTTGTTTACTCAAAAATAAAATAAAATAAAGGTGTATTTCTTGTTACATATCTTATCATTTCCGTTGTTTAAAGTAGTTGATCCGAAAAACGATTTTTCGAAGGATTTTAACGAAACTTCTCTAGACATTTATTTAATTCAGTATCAATAATACGAGCCTATATCGAAAACAAAATTGACCGCCCTAATTTTGAGAAAAACCGTTTCAAAGTTCTGTATTTTTAACACAGGCTCTTATGGGAAGTTGACATATTCACAAGATTTTTTTGAATAAAATGAAAACGCTTCAAAGGAATTTGATAAAAATTTAATATGTTATAAAATACAAAGTTACAAACTATATTTAATAAGAAATAAAAATTATTCACTAGGCCGTTTTTACAACCTTTTTCAACATTGCTTTTCTATTGCTACAACATAAGCGCGCGGAAATTCAAAAGAACAAGTGTTATACGAATATAATAACTGAAGAATATTACGAGTAATACATTTAATTTTTGATTAAAGAAAATTTTTTTGCTGAGCTATACTTTTATACCTGACTGTCTCGGGGGAACTACGTTAATAGAATGATAAGATAAACATTTCTATTAAAATTTTTGTTTAAAATATTAGATTCATGAAAATAGGTAAAGATAACATCTAAAAAAAATTTCAGATAAGTACAACACTGCCAACAAAATAAATATGTCTGATGATCCAAATCCAGAACATTTCCGTCAACTTTCATATTTAAATAATTAATATTGGAAAGGTTTACTTTGTGAAAATTCGTATTAAAAAACAGGGGATCGTTGCTTTGTCACTTTTCACAACAAAAATCGTATAAACACGAGTCGACTTTCGGCCATTACGCCATCCTCAAGTGAAAAACACAACTAAAAACCGTTCTTTTTTATTATAATAGCGAAGCTATTTATATTATAAAAATGAAGTGAATAATGTATTAGTCGGGGATGTTAGAGATACAGACAGATATAAGTATATCAAAACAAATATAAGGGAAATCCCAAGTTAACAAATTTTTCGATAAAAGTAAAATTTTTGTATGATTTGCATAGGTACTTACCCCGAATTTTATTTTAAAAAGGTTAAGTGTAATCTCATTAAAATGACTGAAGTAAGTTGGGAAAAACACGCCTTACTTCAGTCATTTTAATGAGATTTTACACTTAACGTTTTTAAAATAAAATTCGCTGTAGGTACCTATGCAAATAATACAGAAATTTTACTTTTATCGAAAAATTTGTTAACTTAGGATTTCCCTTACATTTGCTTTGATATACTTATATCTGTCTCTGTCTCTAACATCCCCCACTAATATATTATTCACTTCATTTTTATAATATAAATAGCTTTGCCTAAAAGAACAGTTTTTAGTTGTGTTTTTCACCTGAGGATGGCGTAATGGCCGAAAGTCGACTCGTGTTTATACGATTTTTGTTGTGAAAAGTGACAAAGCAACGATCCCATGTTTTTCATATTTAATTCGGATGCACCGTGTTTATGGCGTCTCATCTGTATGTAAGTAATAAAACATTACAACTTGTTCATATGTTTGTACTACCTACACTTCAGTGCAAACGTTGCACAAAACATACATACATACATACGTGTATGTATATCTCTTATGAGATGATTTACGTTGATAGAATAACAAGCCATTCACTCATTCATATACCTATATACGTAAGCTTTAAGCTTCTCGGAGAGCTTGAGCTTCATCGTCGTAACTATTACCTACGTAGGTACGGGTTGTAGTTATGTTCTCTACTGTTATCATACATATGTTATGAGATTATCCCACTGATTTCGTTCTTGTTCTTTTTGATTCGGCGAATTTTTCTTATTTTGAACTTTAAAACGAACGAGGCGAATTTCTCGCTGTTTCATCAATAACAAATCGATGACAACGTCGCCGGCAAAACGATGGTAATGTACGGGATGTAAGTGAACGGTTTGGTTATATGCATGTGTAAGGCAAGCAAGCTAGTTCCACCTAAATTACCTAGAGATTTTATGTGTGCTATAATACGTAATTGATTCAATCTACAATGTTCCAGAAAATACGAACATAAATATTAAGTATCTATATGTAGAGGAAAAATTGTGTTGTTACTAAATGTATTGGGCAGGGCGGAATTTTGATTTGGGTGGGTGCAAGGGGGTAAAATTTATGGAGCAGTAGTAGCGAAAAAGTAACCCAACAATTTTTAGATTTTGATGATCAAATGTTATGTGTGAGTTTTTCGTGATTTGAATGTTTCTTACTCAGATTTAGGTCGAAAGAACGTTATCGAAGTCCCAAAAATCGTCGAAATTAATTCACTGGAGAATTTACCTGTTTAATGTAAAAAATTTTACATTATTAGCAAAATTTTTTTGGATTCCATATAGGGTAAGTGCGGGAGAGATGCCGCAGTAGCCATAGTTCGTCCGTTAATTGATAGATAGCGCTATTAATGGATTATATGTTTAAAATAAATTATTTATTTAAGCTGCGTATGGTAACATTTATGATTAGTCCATCAGTTTAGTAATTATCCAACTTTTTATTATTGGAAGGTAAGTTTTTTAACATAATATTTTATCAAGCATTTAATTCATTAGGATTTAAGAATGTATATTTCATTGTTTTAACGAAAATGAGTTTTGTTATTAATTTAGGTATATTTTAAAGCTACTGTATAAAATTTTAGGTCGGAGTTTCGCACTATGCTTGCTATAGCAACATGCGGCATCTATCTCAACAAAAAGGAGAGATACCGCATTTGAAGTTGGTATAGACGCCGCATCATATGACATGTTAAAAATATGGACTTATATACCTTAATTATGCATTTTTTTTTTGGACTGTAAATTATGCCACGTAAATATAAAAGATCCATTAATGGGTCAGGAAGAGCCCTCATATTAGTGAAGATAATGAAAATAATGATGATTGCCTGTTTACTGAATGTTTTGAAAAGCACTCAGATACAAAAAAAAGTTGACTGGTTAAGATATAAAAGTGCCAAAGATGGTTACATATGGCATACATCATGTATGGAGATGTGTGTAAAATGCAAAATTTTTAATATGAACTATGCGGCGTCTCACCTTCTTTGATGCGGCATCTCTCCCATAGGTGTGGGAGAGACGCCGCTTTGCAGGCTTTACAAAAATGTTAATTATGAATCCTTTATGATTCAAAATTTAAAATTATTTATAAATAATTTTCAAAAACAATGTTTACATTTATTGTGTACTTTAATGCTTAATGCATACTTTAAGAATTATCAAGTGTTTTCAAAATGTGCGGCACCTCTCCCGCATTCACCCTACTTTAAAAGGAAAAACGGAACCCTTGTTATAAGGCCACTCTCTTGTCCGTCCGTCTGCCATAGTTTTTCTTAAAAATTATGTAACGTACCAATTTGCAATTAGACTCATTTCCGTTATTAATTGGAATAACATTAGGTCGTGTAATATGAAATGTCGCTTTCCGACCACTTGGTATATAATGTAATTCAGAAAGATATCAACATTTTTATGTGTATTAAAGAAATGTTTAAAGTCAATTCTTTAATTTTAAATACAATTCTTATGGGTTGGAATCATTTCCGCCATTAACTGGAATGACATTAGGTCGTGTAATATAAAGTGTCGTTCTCCGACCACTTGGTTTACCATGTAGTTCAGAAGGTTGTCAACACTTTCTTAAGCATTAAAGAAATGTTTAAAGGCAATTATTTAATTTTAAATAAAATTCTTGTAGAGTGGAATCATTTCCGCTATTCGCTAGCATAAATTTAGGTCGTGTAATATCAAATGTCGTTTTCCGACCACTTGGTATACCATGTAATACAGATAAATATCGACACTTTCTTAAGCATTTAGAAGAATGTTTAAAAGTAATTCTTTAATTTTAAATAGAAATCTTGCAACTTGGAATCATTTCTTCCATTAACTGGAATAATTTTTTGTCATGTAATATGAAATGTCGTTTCCGGACCATTTGGTCTACCATGTAATTTAGAAAGATATCAGTGCTTTCTTAAGCATTAGAGCAACGTTTAAAGTCAACTCTTTAATTTTAAATAGAATTTTTGTAGCCTAGAATCATTTCCGCCATTCACTGGAATAACTTTAGGTCGTGTAATATGAAATGTCGTTGCCGACCAATTGGTCTACTATACATAAATTTAGAAGCATTACAGAAATGTTTAAAGGCAATTCCATAATTTTAAATACAATTCTAAACGGACCATTGTATCTCGAAGTTGTCTATACGACTTTTGTGTTAAAATTCGTAATTATGTCATATTAAAATTACGTGAAATATAACTATACATAATATAGAAATAATTAAAAAGTGATTAAAATTACCGATAGCATTTTGTTAGGTATGGAATTATAAATAACTAAATTAACCGAATCAGATAGAGACGTACATTTATAAAGATAGTTGCGATAGTATAAGAAAAATTATTGTTTCTAAAACAATAGAAAAACTTACCGCTACTGTTTTGTTTAACCTATCTAGGTATGAAAACAAAAGCTATTTAGAGCTACGATACGTCCATTGGCTTGCATGTCAACGTATACATAGAATTAACTAACTCGGTTTTTATAGTCACGGATATTAACTGTATCTGTACTTAAATTATCACACCCCATTTAATAATCAGTAGGAACTTTTTATATAACATTGCAACTTTATTAAAAAAAAAATATTAATTGAGTTTCTTTGAAATTATCCTGGTGATTTTTTTTATCATTTATAATAAACGAGCTACTAATGTGTGTTGTTGATTCTATTTAAAAATAAAAATTTAAATTCGATAAAAAAATAAAAATTTCAACTCAAAAGAAATCGACTACAACATTCGAAAAAATCGATTTTTTTCATATTTTCAAAGTTCAGACCTTCAAGAATAAGCATCTAAAAGATTTACGGAAATTCGAATTGTTTTCAGAGTTATGCTTATTTTTCCCTGTGTATTGTGTATCTATTCAGTGTTAAATTCCAATTTTTAATGTAAATTACTCGAAACTACTTTTTTGGATACGGTTCACATGATATCTCAAGTTCTAATGCATCGATTTACTTGAAATTGGGTACAGACCTTCTTAATACCAAAAAAATTGGTCCGACGTAGGGGTTTTTGGAATTTTTTTTACTATGTTTAAAAAATTTTAGAAGTTAAAAAAAAAGGAGACGAAAAAAAATTTTTTTTTTTGAATGGACGCAATTTTGTGAAAAAATTTATTTTTGCAAATCGGTTACGTCCAACTAATTCTACATCCTTGTTTATTAAGGATTAACCAAAATTTTATGTTTCAGATCACCAGGAGAGTTGGAATCACGTCAACCAGGTGACACCTTTTTTTCTGAGTCCCCATTTTGCCGGCCTGTTACCGATTTTAATTTTGAATGTTTTTTAAAATTATAAATTTTTATACTTTTCAAATATCAATAAAAAACTGTAAAAAAAGTGGATATTAAAAATGTTTACTGATTTTTTTTTTATTACGCATGTAAAATCTCCTGAAAATTGAGCCTCCAGACTAGAATACTCCCTTAAATTAGTGTTCTTAATAATAAGATGATTTGGATTAAAAAAAGAAATAATTAGATACTTATTGTTAGAGATCGCTGGGAAAATTAAGTTTGGAGGCATCTGGGCACAATAAATTTGTAGTTTTTGCTGAATGTATTGACATTAAGGGCCCTCTTTGAAATTAAAAACAGACAGAAGAACATGGAACCACAAAAAGATTTGTGTATAGGAGCATTAATCCAGATATTAAAATTTCAGTTTAGAAATTTCGGGATTTTTATGCACCAATTGCAATCTCAGATCAGAATTTCCATACTATGTGGTATATTTGCAGAAGAATCTATTATTTTTATTGATTTTCTATCCATCGATAATAGAGTAAAAGAGTGCATAAAATTTGAATAGGGTGTATTTCATTTGAATAGAGTATATCTAGTATAATATACAATTGTTTTCCTATGTTTTATGGGTATGAATCCGAAATCCTCTCAGGCGGGGATTCTGGGCTCTTGTTCAGTGTGTTCCTTGGGTAAAATCGGCACTGGATTTCATTAAAAGTAAAAACAAACAATTTTAGCGGAACCACATGTAAATTTTAATCGAATATTATCAGATCGATAAAATTTCACGAATATGAAATGAGCTGCCAGTAATATAAAATAAGTAAAAAGTTTAATAATAATAATAATATTTATAGGTTTAATAAAATTTCAACTTAAATATTTTTACGTTATAATTAAAAGTCTTTATTATCTCATACAATGTAACACATCATTTATAATGTTAAACTTTATTGATAGCAATATCTACTTATCTCTAATTACATTGTAATTCTTAGTAAATCAATTTTATATCATTTAATGGAGATACACCCCCGTCACAAAATTTAAGACCACTTCAATTTTTTTTTTTTTTTTAAAATGGTTTCATCTATCCAATGAAAACTTTAATTTAAACAACGTTGTGTATACGATTTGATTACAAATTTGGCTTCCAATCTATGCACTTGTTTAAATTATTTAGGCATTTCTTTGACGATCACCTCACATCAAAATGTGAAAGTGATAATTCTCTATTTTTTTTTAAAAATTGAAATATAATTTTTTTAATAGATAAAAATTGTTCTCTCTTAATTAACGTTCCTATCATATTAAATAACACATTTTTAGCTTTCTAACGACGATGATTAGTTACGAAGTTATGAACAGCCAAAGTTTAGTGTGTGTTCTACTCTTTGAATTACTATAATTTGGTTAAAAATTGTCGTACAGTGATGAAAAAAAAACGAAATTAAAGGAAAAAAAGTGATCTTTTTGATTATAATATTAAAATTAATTGAAAAAGAATTCTTCGTACTAATACTGAACCTTGAACGTAAAAATTCCATTTTAAATTCTTATATCAAGTTTTTCTTCTTTTTTTTTAACCATAAATTAAAAATAGTAAAACATAAAAAAAATTTTAAAGAAAGATTCTGAAAGTAGAAATTCTAAGTTTTCATTCTGTATTAAAACCAACGCTCTCTCATTGTTTTTGCCAAATTTGCAGGGTCTTAAACATAAAACACTATTTTATAAAGACATGTAAAATCGAAAAAAAGTTTAGGACCATATCTAATACTACATATATTTTTTGGTTAAGACAATATTTACATATCAAATGCTCACCGACGTAATCATATGATCAACGATTAGAAAAAAGTTAAGATGTCTTAAATGGTTAAAAAGTTATAGCTCAGAAAATTTGCTAGAAATGACCGTTCCTTCGATGATACGCCTAGTTGGTTAAGCGTTTCACTGGTTATCAAAATATGTGTTCGAGCTCCATCCAATTCAATTTGATAAGGTTTTAGTTATAACCACTATAATATGATTTTTAATTACCTAACATTTATTTTTACGAAAAAAATTTTTCATTTTAACTAAATTTTTACATTAATTTAATGTTTGTTCATGCTATATTTATACAATTACAATTTTGTAAAAATGTATATTAATGAATATTATTACACCAATTCCTCAATTTGCGTCGTGATTACGTTCCAAAAAAACACGACGCAAATTGAAACGACGCAAAGTGAACTATGATCAAAGTCGTGCCATATTTTAGGAAAAAAAAGAAAATTTCGAAAAAAAAATTAAAGACTCGAACTCAAAACAACGCAACTTTGAAAATCTAACGACACATAGTGAAAATTAGTACTAATTCAGCAGCGATGCAACTTCAAAAAAACGCAAAACGAAATGACGCAAAGCGAGGTATTGGTGTATATAATTTTTGGTAACATTCAAGTTTTTTTAATTGATCCAAATATGCATTCCCAATCAATACTTAATTAGAAGTTGGTCCCCCAAGCCAGAAACAACTGTATTTATGCTTTTCCATTCATAGGCAATTTACATAAATGGTTTGTTAATTTTTTTAAATAGATATATAAAGATATGTATAAGTACAAGTCAAATCAACTAAAAATGCTGTGGTGTTATCAAACGAACACAACAAATGAAGCAAAATTAGACGAATTCAATTGTCTGTCTTTTTTACTTTTTGGTAACGACGTGAAACAATTTTTAGAATTGATTTTGCCTATATAGCTGTACTAGTGAGTTGTGAAATAATAATGATAAAATAACATTTGTGTATAGTTCTTTTACATTATCTTAGAAACTAAACAGTGAATCGTTTTCGAAATGCGTGGAACTTTGGTTTATATGTGAAACTATTTAAAAAAAATTATAACTTTGCAAAAGTATTTACTTTTGTATAATATAAAATATTAGTAAATTCAACTATATCATCTCCATTAACTCTTTTAAATTTTATACGACAACATTTAATTCGAGTTACGTCGATTTAACTTAATTTGAATTCTATATCACTTTGCTCGATAAATTTATGAATTTTTTTATACTAGCTGTGTTTTTAGCTCATAATGCAGCAGCTCAACGTATTTGTATAGGTTACATTCTTTTATAAAAACAATAATAATAACAAAATAACCATTGCACATCGCACATATTATAGTACATTTGTAGGGGTTGTTAGAGTTAAAACAAGTTAATGTTATCCACCTATCTGCACGCTTACTTGAGTTGTTAGTTAGGTCAGTAAACTTTATATGTTATATATACAGTTTTAACTGTGCTACTAAAATTTATCACCTTTGTTTTAAAATAAAACGTTGACACAATCAAGTTGTCTTTAAGCTCGCCTGTCATTTCGTGCTTTATTTAGCTATACCTACCTGTATATGTACTTATATATGGAAGGGGGTTGTGTCGTATAAAATGGAATCTAGTTACTTTCATACATGCGATGTATGTATATATTATTAAATTTTAGTACAGAGACCCACTTATACACACACACATTGCTTGGCTTGTATGAGTAGGTACACTACAGTACCAAAAAGTAATAAATTATGTGGAAAAATGTGGAAAAATCTCGAGAGCTTTATAATTTTGTCATATAAAATTTTTTATATACATGCTACAAACAGTTACGAAACGAGATGACGTAAGAGTGTCATTTGGAATTCAAAAATTCCAAAGGCTTATCCATGTTTGTGTTTTGTGATCTGTAAGATATTTCTGATATGTATTTAATTATTATGGTGGCTTAAAATGTCTGGTGATAATTCTTGTGCTGCTAAATTTTGTTTAAATCATTCAAAACAAAATTCCAATTTATGTTTTTTCTGAGTGCCGTTTGATGCAAATTTGTAAGTATTATTATAATTTGAATGCTTATGTAAAAATACGTTAAATAATAAATAATTATTAATATTTTATAATAATTCAGTTAATATTTTCGATTTCGACAGTGGTTGGTGCTAATAGGTTGTGACGATCTAAATTCTCGTGTTGAATACTATCATCAATTTCGCGTTTGCTCAATTCATTTTGAAGAAAGTTGCTTTTAGTTGTTCATATAATTTAACATGACCATTATCAACCCTCAATCTCACATGTACAAACACATACAATCACATAAGTAAAAAAGGACATACATAATTGTTTGTATTTATATCAAAAAAGGGTAGAAAGTGCGTTTCGGTACTGCCTATGGTAATAATCTTTTATTTATACTGTGCTACAAGTGTGGATCTCAATTAAAATATTGGAAAAAAAACTTTCGTAATTTCTTGAGGTATTTTCCCATAGTGAAAAGTGAGGAATCGTGTGAAATACCTTTAGAAGCGGCTCCTAAAATGCCATTGAGGTTTCTTTTACCATATTTCATTTTTAGGTTCTGTTTGCAAAGTACTGAACTTTACAGAGGTGTACAACTGTTGGTCCAAAAAAAATTGCAGATACAAGCATTTACCAAAAAATACATAATTAAAATTATTTTTAAGTTGTTTGAGTAATTTTCGGAGATATTCGCTAACAAATCAAAAATTCAATAAATAACACCGGTCTGCGAATTTTAAGTCATGTCACCCCCTTTTGGATTTGATGACTGATCTTAGGGTATTTTGGTGCGCTGATTACGAAAAAAGTATTCAAAAAATTCCAGCACGCAGAATTTTTAGATATTAAGTGTTAAAATTTTTGACTAAAATTACCTAGGTCGACTAAGTCAAGAATAGATTATGCATTTTTATTTATTTCCTATCTAATAAAAAGTCATAACATCGTTGTAATTGGCTTTTAGGAACACATTCTCATCAATGGTTTATTAAATTAAATTTAATTAACTAAGTGACATATCTTTATTTTGTGAAAAAAGGTGAATTTTAAGGTCATACGCTAATGAGCTCTTTATTGAGGGTAATTTATTTTTTTCTATTCAGTTTTAATTGATAACTAAACCTCGCAAATTTACAGTGTTAACAGGACCGCACTTATAAAAACTTAAAAGTTAATAAGTGGGCGTAAATACAATTAAAAAAATATTCGCACAAAATTATATTGCTAGTTAATTATCAGAAAACAATTTTTTAATTAATAGAAATTTAAAATTCAAGTGAAATGTTGGAAAATTTGGACATTTTTTCGTTTTTCGTAATTCCAGAAATAATTGCACAAGCGCTATCGTGCGGAATAAATCGGCGGGAAATTTTCAAAAAACGCATCTCTCAGAATATAATTATTGTTCTTTGTAAGTATTTGTTCGAAATGCATTTGTACATATTTTACTTTATCAAGTACTGCTTTTTGTATAGTGGTAGTATAACTTTTTGTAGAGCAGTGTACATACTACATTCATAATATTATGTATGTATATGTCTACTTGCATATTTAATGCTTATAAATCGTTAATTGAGTCTGTAATAAAGAAAATATAACATAAAGTTATATGTACGAAATTGCATAATTAAACGAAATAAACTGGCACAAATCATTAATTTGATGTCAAAATTATAAACCACAAGGAAATTTTAACTCAATCTCATATATGAAATGAAATATCTATAACTATAAATAGTAGTTGTAATTTTTGTAATGAGTTTGCTTTGTACTGTTTACAATTTTGTTACAACTAGAAATGTTTTTGATTTTCACATCTGTCTTTGAGAAACAAAGTGCTAGTTTATAAAAGTGTTATCAAGCCAGTATGGACTTACGGTATTCAACTTTGGGGTACCGCTAGTGTTAGCAATATTGAGATATTGCAACGTTTTCAATCTAAAGTGCTACGAGCCATTAGTGCTTCTCCGTGGTACGTGCGTAACGGTGACATACATCACAGTCTCCAAGTGCCCACAGTGCGCGAGAAAATAGTACGATACAGTGATAAATACATTCATCGCCTAGAAAATCACCCTAATGTGTGTGCCCTTAACCTACTTGACAATAGTGACCCTTTGTATAGACTCAATCGACAGAACATTTTAGAATTAAGATATTTATTTAGCTTTTAATGAATAGTATACTTATTATATTTTGTATATAATTTATTTTGGGTGATTACCAGTGGGTAATCACCTTTCCCGTTATGTTCTATTAATTTCTACTATAAATAATTTCCAATTTTTTTTCTTACAATAACTTTTTATTGATAAGAACTCTGATATTTTTACTTGTATATTCTGATAGCACTTTTTCACGCATAGAATTCAAATATCTCCTATTTTTGACAATTATTCGTTTTCGAGTTATGATTTCGAATTTTTGTTTTTCTTACGAAATGCAAAGTAGATTTTGGCACAGTTAAATGACTCATTTTCCTCGTTTTTATCGATATATCACATTTCACATCGATCTTGAAAAATTGCCTCGAAAAACGAGAAAAGTTTGGGTTGACAAATAAACCAATTTCACAATAAATATCTAATTCACTGTAAAATATAATGTCATGCGATAATTTTCTATGAAAAATTTGTGCTTGCTGGGAATAAAAAAATAAAAATTGTATTACTAGAACTGAAAAAAATTTTCAGTAAATTATTATATGACATTAGATTTCATATTTAATGAGTTACTTTTTGTCTAACTTATTTATTTTTCGACCTAAGCTTAGAAAAAAATTTTTAGAATATTGTTTTGTTAAGTTTTTGAGGGGAATTTCGAAGATAGTTATTTATAACATAATATGACATATGAACACTGGACTTCAAAAACAGACTGTGCCCCAAAAAAAATAAATTTCAGTTCGCTGCGTCTAGATTGTTGGCAATGACACTTAAATTCTTTTTTCGGATCTAAGTCAATTTTTTTTTTCTGGAATATGTTTTTGAAGTCTAGTGTTCATATATCAATAGAAAGAGGAAAAAAATGTCATTTAACTGTGCCAAAATCGACTTGACGTTCCATAAGAAAAATAAGTTTGGGGTCATAATTCGAAAATGGATACTTACAGAAAAGTTCGTACTCTGAGACAAATGTGGAAATAAAAATACTATAGTTTTTACGATTAAAATGTTATTGGAAGAATAAGAAATTTGGTATTATGAAGTTTTTGCCTGTTGTTCTTAAACTTCACGGAAGTTGGGAAGTTTGAAGGCAGTATTTTACGCGTCTAATACTTCTGTAGAATTTATCTAATTCAATGGAAACTGTATCTCTCACCGTTTCCGATGCCCCCATGTCGGTAACTTTATTACGAATATCCTGTATACAGGGTGTAAAACAAATAACTCTCGTCCTTTTGTGGGGTGACTCATAGCACCCTGTAGATACTAAAACCGCAGGAATTTTTTCGGAATTAACAGTCGCGCCACCCCTCAAAAGGATAAGAGTTATTTCCTTTGCACCCTGTACATAATATATACACACATACATATATACATATATATATTTGTATGTATGTGTGTATATATTATATACAGGGTGTAAAACAAATAACTTTCGTCCTTTTGAGGGGTGACGCGACTGTTAATTCCGAAAAAATTCCTGCAGTTTTAGTGTCTACAGGGTGCTATGAGTCACCCCACAAAAGGACGAAAGTTATTTGTTTTACACCCTGTACATTTTAAACGTTTTGGTGGTATAGAAGTAAAAGATAAAAGCTAATATAGAATCGGGGCATAATATAATAAGAAAAATACGGAAAAGAAGAATTTTTATATGATTATTTATTAGTGTAATGTTTAATAAAATACAATTTGCGTAGCTCTCTACCATCAGAAGCTACCAGTTCGTCGCTCGCTGTAAAATAGAACATTATAGTGGCAAAATAAAAATAACATGTTCTGATGGTGGAAGGAAAATAAGGTTCAAAACGTAAGTAAAAAGAAAAAACACATTTTTCAATAAATAAAAGTTATTTTAAATTTTCTTCTCCATTTGATATAATTTAACATTTTTCTTTTGCCGCGAAACTGATCTTGTACTAATATTTCATAGTTACAGTGAAGAGAGATTTTTCTTATGAAAAATCCCAGTTTTCACGATATACGGAAATATGAATTTGAAATGAGTTTCTACAGTAATGAGACCATCACCATTGAGATTTTAAACGGCGGTGTATTTTTGAACCAATTATAATTTACAATTGAGACTTCACAGTAAATAAACGATGTTTCCCGACGTACAAAGTCAATTATATGATGTTTGGAGCAGCACGCAAACGGAATTAAAATTTTATAGAAAACTCGATAAAATTTTACAAAAACTTTTTTTATTATTTTTATTAACTTTTTTATTTTTCAGTTAATTTTATATTTTTGTTGAATTTTATTTTATGTTAAATATTTAAAATTCCAGATGTGATACATACATATAGTATAGTGAATAAAATTCTAAATGTTTAAATTTTACATTTCTTCCGGCTGTGTATAAAATATTTTTAGTTTTTTTTTTTTATTTTATTTGAGTTTGTATCAATCATCTAATAATTTTATAGATATATTTTAAGATAAACTAGATATTGTTAAAATATTGTTTTCAGTACCAGTGATAGTCAAAAGTAGGTATGTTAAAGATTAATTATTTAAACTTATACGCACTAATATTGTATTTTTAGGCGACGTACGTTTTGAACTGATCTAGTGTCGATTTTTAAGCTCACCCCTCTTGTCCTTAAACAACCTTTAATAGCTGGAACTCAAAAAATAGCTATTACAAGAAGACGAAAATAAACTCCAAAAATAAACCTTCAAAATATAATAAAAATTCCCGTATCCTAAGGGGAGAAATACCTTTGGAACGAAAAAAAAAGATTGAAGTCTTTCAGTTAATAATTCCGGTAGTTAGAGCGCCGGCTTCCCGCCCGAAATTGCCTTTATTTTCGCCTATCTAAAGGTATTTGTCACCTTCAAGGTTTACTTTTGGATTTTTATATTAGGTATATATTTGAAACTATTTTATATTTTCTTTTTGTAGAAATTCTTTCTTGAGTTCCAGGAATTGTGGGTTGTTTGAGGACTAGGTGAGTGAGCTTAAAAATCAAAATTATATCAATTCAAAACCCCATAAATAGCTCTTAATTCTACTGCAAAAATTAATTGAATATTTTTATTTTAGAACCTTCACTTAACAATCTTAAATTCTGATTCAGTGTGACGAATTTACGTGACGAAAATTTTTAATTTACGAAATAGGAAAGCTCATAATTAGGTCATAATTTTGTACTACTTAATTTTTCAAGTCTATTAGATGGGAAGGCTAGATCAAGAGGTATTTAATATTCATAGTATTTAAAGTGGTAAAGTGATTTAACTTTATGAGATCATTTCTTGAAGAAATATTAACCCAGCGGAAGATATCTAAACAATTTTATAAGCTTCAATTTTGTACTGAATCACTGAGGAATTAGCCAGTGAACAATATTTTGTTCCTTTTTCGATCCCAAAGAGGGGTTCGCGATGCTCGTTGGAGGGGGAAAATTCATAATTTATTAATGACACCTAAACTAAAAATTTTGTGAAAAAAATTTTAGTTGATATTTTTCCTATTTAAAAATACTTAGCGTCTGGTGTAATAGCTTCAAAAATGGTTCTTTAAATATGTGTTTAATTTGTAGCGAATTATTAGCTATACGAAAACGATAGTGGCTGCAAAATTGGCCCTTATCAAAAGTGGACAGGTTTTTAGTCAAGTTACTGGTGGCAGCGCTGATAAGCCATGATGGAAGAATTTATTACTATAGATTCGCTTTTCTTCTTGATAGAGGCCACAGTTTTTAAGTGGGGTTGGTCCACCGTTTGAGAGTCTTTGGTATACATATAATACAGTATAATAATATAATACATGTGAACTATTCTAGATATGAATACACTATGGATCTAATATGCATCTAATATGTAAGATATGGAGTATTATGGACATTGTTTAAATACATATATTTCTGAACATTAGTATACAGGGCGTAAAGTAAATAACTCTCGTGCTTTTGAGGGGTGACTCAGCACCCTGTAGACACTAAAACAACAGGATTTTTTTTGGAATTAACAGTGTGAAAAAATCGTAAACTAACTGGCTACATGATGTTTCAAAATTTTTCTAACTACAGCTCTGACTAAATTATGCGTAAATATCTTTTTAGTATCAAAGGTGAAAAATAATTTTATTGACTAAAATTCAATAAAATTATTTTGTAAACATGTTTAGATCGTAAGCGTTTTTCCCAGATGTTTTTTTGGTCCATATTTAGTATCAAATTTTTCCCTGTTAAAAGACAGTTGGGGTTCAAATTTATTGCCAAATATTAATTACATAGATGAGATCTACCTGCTGTTTTCGTAACCAGAGTTATATATTTTACACCCTGTATACGTAGGTACCGGGTGTTTTTTTTTTTAAATCAGTGTTACAGGCAATCTGAGAATTTACTTTGAACGAAAGGTGTGATCAAAAAGGTATACAATTAGAGCGGAGAAAATAAGGACCTAATTATGCTAACGATACGAAAGTTGATCATTTATCTTTTTTCTATACCATTTTTGAATTATTCAAAAATTTTAGATTTTTTCATTTAATCAAGAATAAATTATTACTTAGACATTTTGAAAAAATATTTTTAATTGGTAAATAATTACCTTCATTTGTTTTTCAAATGAGTTTGTTCTTGTTAAGTAAAATATTTTCACATGAAAATTATTTAAAACATTTATAAAATTAACATATTTTTAATATTCAACATTATTATTACTATCTCATAACTGTGGTCCGTCTTCCGGCTTCTAATTTACGAAATTTTTGTCTGAATATATTAAAATAAATTTTCGTAAGATGGTTGTAAATAGAATTTATATTTGTTGCAGACTTGTAGGAGTTAAATCGATGTATATATTTTAGTTTCAATTTGTTGATTTCGGTCTTAGAACACACTATATTCGACATAGATTTTTTCAAAAAATTTTTTCTTTTAAAGGCCTAATACGGAAGTCTCACACAACGGTAAACTGCTACCTTAGTGACAATTTAATGGACTTGGCTATGCTATTAGGTAGTTGTAGGGGAAAAGTTCATGGTGGAGGGGGTGGTAGGTAGATTTAAAAATGAGATGAAAATAAGGTCATGTATAAGGAAGGGATCACCAACCTTTTTCCGAAACAGCCATTTTTAGAGAGTTATATTTATTAAAATATTATTTACGGAGTCGCAAATTAGTAAGAAAATCGCTCAGAAGCATCGATATATGTATAGATGTGTCCGTACGATAAAACTCGAACGAACTATCCAATTTTTACGAAATTTGATAAAAACATTGGAAGCCCCAAACCCTTGGGATGAGTTCTTCAGTCAGACATGTTCGATGCCCGTAAAACCTCGAAAAATTACGTTTTTTGCAAATATTTGTCAAAATGCGACAGGGTTGTTGAAGTGAAGTTGAGATTTCTTTTACGATTTTTAATTTTTTAGCACCGCTTATAGAATATTGAACTTCAAAATGAGGTTGCTATTAATAAGTCAAGGAAATAAAAAAGTCAGTCGGTCAGATTGTATTTTTAAAAAAAAATATATATTTTTTTTTATTAAAAACAGGTATATTATTCGGAGATACTTTTTTGGCAAAAACGGCAAAATCACATAAGATACGTTTTCAACCATTATCTTTTGTGTGCGAGTTTTGGAGAAAAAATAACTTTTATTACTGGAAATTCGCTATGTTATGCAGAATGCTCCCGAAAGGGATATATTATTCCCTTAGAACTATTAAACTATTGGCTTTAGAGAAAACTTTTTTGACAATAATATATTGTACAATAAGTGGGAAAAGAGGCTTATTTCTCACGAATATGAGTTTTAGACTATACGTTTTCTACGAGCACATTTTTTTCGTAAAATTTAACATAAATAATTAAAATATAATTTAAATAAGTAGTAAAACTTTTTTAAATTTATAATGTCAGTGGTAAGATGTTCAAATTTTTGCCAAAGCATACTTTGAAACTATGGAAACAATAATAAATAATCAACATACATATGTATATTTTTAGAATTACATATGAGATATGAGATATGACATTATATATTAAATAGGGATGTTATGGATATCGGTAACCGTAACCGAAACTACCGGATATCCGAAATAATTCATTATCCGTAACCGAAACCGTATCCGAAAATAATTGTTTCCGATTTGTTTCGGATAAAGACAGACCACTGTTGCTGGAAAATTGAGTTTAAATCGAATAAAATAAATTAAAGTATTATCAGCATATGTTTCTTTTGATAGATTCTCGTTAATTCGGGTTTGGCGTTCACATTTTTTGGTACAATTTTCCCTTTTTTTCTAAAAAAATTGTTCATAAAGACAATTATCCGTATCCGAAACATTATCCGATATTATTATAATTATATCCGTAACCGAAACCGAAACCGAAAAAAATGTTTTTAAATATCCGTATCCGTATCCGTATCCGAAATTTCATATCCGTAACATCCCTAATATTAAATCAGATATAGCCAACTTTTTTTATTATATTAAGCCGTGCGAAATAATTTCCCACGCCTATTTCCACACAGTGTGGGCAATTGTTAATTTTTACATATAGTTAGCCGTGCACAAAATGTTACTTTTAATAGTAGGAGTAGAAAAAAAATATTTCTCACGATGTGAAGAGCTAATTTTCCAAAATTTTAAAAATTGTCTGTTCCCACTGTAGGGAACAATATTTGGGCAAATACTGTTACAATTTGCATACAATAAACTTTTCTTTCGTTAACAATTAATTAAAAAAAATCCTTACTCTAGATACTTACTGGATACTTACAAAAATCCATAATAATTTTTTTACAATTTTCCAAAATAATGAGAAAATTATTCCAATCTACAACTTAAACACGATTCACCATAATTGACTAACATACGTCATAACACATTTGCCACTCGTCAAAGTTCTCCACGGCTCAATGATAACGACGTAGCTATCGTCAGAAACTGTTTCTAAGTTATCACCTCTGGTAATTCTATCGACAAAATGAGCTACAAATATACAAATCTACGATAGAGTTGTAGCGTCGTGCATATACTTAATGTAATAAATTTTCTTTCGAATCCAATATGAAAAGCTTGTTCGTATTCATACAATTTTTTTTTTGTGGAAAATAAAAAAAAAAAAACATTGAAATAAAAAGCACTATTACGAACATTTCAAATATGGTTGGTGAAACAGTGGAAGACGAAGTTTGCTAGTTTAGTTTAGTTTTGCATGTTGGTAACACATCAAATTACGTATATATATGGTGTATAGCAGGGGCAGGGGGGCATACAAGTATATACGATGCCACCGCCAGCCACTTCATCATACAGCGCTGCGCCAGTGTTGGGCGAAGAAATCAACTCCTGACTGAACATTTGACCTCTTCTCCTATGTATTCTCTCTGTTTTGTGCACACAATTTCTAGTCCAGGAGGTATCGGCGCATGAGTACCGAAAACCATTCCATCTCAATTTTTTTATGCGATCTTGTTCAAATTGACCTACTGATGATGTAAATGCATATTGCCATAGGGCAATCCGGGGCCATATTGTTTAAACTGAAATTGTTTAAACAATTACAAGGAATTGTTATTTTTCAACCGCACAAATTTTTTTTATATTCTTTATTGAAATACAAATAAAAAAGGTCCTATGGCTTTTCACGATAAAGTTAATATTTTTAGAGAAATGAATTTTTAAAGGTTCGAAAAATCTCAAATTTGGGTACTTTTGACCCATGAAAAATATATTAAAAAGAAAAATAATAAAATATAAATAATATTTTTTTAAATTCTTTATACAATAGTTAATAATAACCTTAATAGGAATTTAAAAAAATTTCATTGTTTATACTTTTTTTTTAATTGTTAATTTCGCGCGCTCACAAATATGCGTCGCCTACCTTTAAAATACCTTTAAGTATTTTTTCAACCGGACAAATTTTATTTGTATTATTTATTGAAATACAAATAAAAATGGTCCTATGACTTTTCACGATAAAGTTAATATTTTTAGAGATAGGAATTTTTAAAGGTTCGAGATTTTTCGAATATTTGTTTCGTTTTGAGGTCCCGGGCTTAGGTCGCGTCATGACACCTACTGTAATAGCTGAATTTCGAGTTTTCGAAATTCGCTAAAAACAGGTATAAACAATGAAATTTTTTTAAATCTCTATTAAGGATATTATTAACTATTGTATAAAGAATTTAAACAAATATTATTTATATTTTATTATTTTTTATTTTAATATATTTTTCATGGGTCAAAAGTACCCAAAATTTGAGATTTTTCGAACCTTTAAACATTCATATCTCTAAAAATATTAACTTTATCGTGAAAAGCCATAGGACCTTTTTCATTTGTTTGTATTTCAATAAAAAATATTAAAAAAATTTGTCCGGTTTAAAAATAACAATTCCTTGCAATTGTTTAAACAATTTCGATTTAAACAATATGGCACTGGGTTGCCCCATGAGAACATGCATTTATATCATCAGAAGGGCAATTTTAACAGGATCGCATAAAAAAATTGAGGTGGAACAGTTTTCGGTACTCATGCGCCGATACCTCCTGGACTATTCTATTTCTACTCTTATGAAGTGCACGAAATTGTAAATTGAATTGGAATGTATGGTTAAAGAAAACTTCTTATGTGTATTATGGTTTAGAGGTATGTACAAGGTGAGACAAAATACTGTAGATAGATTTTTTTTTTTGAAAAGTTGAAGAGAAGTTATGACAGCTCTCTTGTAATGCTCTTTATTAATCTTTTTAGCGAATTTCCAAATTGGGAAATCAGCCATTATAGTCACTCTCATGATGCGATTTCAGCCAGACACATCCGATGCTGGAAACAAGGATTTTTTGCTCATTTTTCGTGAAAAAATTTTTTTTTGCCAAAATTTTTAGAAAGAGAGGAAAAATTACATATAAAATAGGTTTTTAAACCGTTATTCTATGTAAATTAGTTTCCGAGAGAAATTAACTTTTGTGAACGGAAATTCGCCATGTTATGCAGGATGTTGTGACAGGGGTATTTTGTTTTTAGGTTACAATATTCAGTAAAAAATTGTCTTTACGAAGATTTCGAAATATTCACCTTCGTGTAAATAAAATTAATAATAATTTTCCCGAATAGTTACGGGACGCCAAGGGTGCGGTGAGACGCTGTTCTTCGCGTAGTTTTAACGCGTGGTATAATTCCTACCTTAGAGCTTCTTGTTTGGGAATATAAATATTGTTATGGTTGATATTGTTAAATACCCGTAGAGAAAGTGTAGGGGTTGTTGAATGTTGCATCCTTTTATGAGGATTAAAGAAAGTAAATTTTTGTTTTTCATCAAATATTTTGTTATACCTAAGGCTACTACAATATGTATTTTCGATGTAGTAAACAGGTTTTCGCTTTCTAATTGCAAATTTTATTTACCTTTTTCAGAAAGGAAATTAAAAAATAAATATAAAATAAAACAGAGAGGCAATTTTGAAAAGCCAGTGGTGTTCGACTTTCGAATAGCGTTAGCAATATTTAAAAAAAAAATTCATTTTGATAATCCAAACCCAAGGAAATTACAAAATTTTTAATTTTTTTGTTTTTAAGTGCTACTTTTTATTTCTTTTTAATTCATGACGCTTATTTATAACTAGTCGTACTCGTGACGTTGTTCACGCGAAACGCTGAGTACTTTCTTTTTCCAAAATTTGTAGTTTCTTTCAACACAAAATGCGTTAAATTGTCTCCAAATTGACAATTGTGTATTTATTGTATTTTTCGGTACACAATTAGCAACATTTTCTTTGATTTCAAATTCAGAAAAATTTCCAAGCTACAATATTCAATTTATTTACATTACATTTTGTTACTATAGCTATGAAATTAAGAAATATGTAAATTTAGGTAATGTGTGTACATGCTGAAAATAGTTTTTCCATTTTTCCGTGAGAATGAGACATTTTACCGCTATAAAAAGTATCTTAGATGTTGGCCAGGTAATAAGTTATCATCACACCAAATTTCATTAAAATCCGCCCAGTGGTTTTTACGTGATGCGTGAACAGACAGACAGACAATCAGACAGAAAGACAGACAGACAAAATTTTTAAATATCGCTGTTTTGATATCAACATCGATAACTATTTACAGTACCAGTAAAATTTTCAAAAAATATTCCATGTACAGAAACGGTCTCGTTATAGTTTTATTATATGTATAGACTAGCCGTACCCGCGACGTCGTTCGCGCAAAACATTGTTATAAACTCAATGAGAAGTATGTAAGTGTAATAATTATACAGAACTTGCAAAGAATAATAATTTTTGTGTAATGCATGAACATGCTCAAAATGGTTTTTCTATTTTACCGTGGGAATGAGGAATTTGCCCGGAGCAAAATTATCTTAAATGTTGCCCTAGATAATAAGTTATCACCACACCAAATTTTATTAAAATCCGTCCAATAGTTTTTGCGTAATACATGCAGATTTACAAAATGGTTCTTCTATTTTCCCGTGGGAATGAGGCATTTTCCCGGAGTAAAAAGTATCTTAAATGTTGCCCTAGGCAATAAGTTATCACCATACCAAATTTTATTAAAAGTCGTCTAATAGTTTTTGCCTAATGTGTGCACATGCTCAAAATGGTTTTTCCATTTTCCCGTGGGAATGAGACATTTTCCCGGAATAAAAAGTACTTTAGATGTTGACACAGTTAATAAGTTATCATCACACCAAATTTCATTAAAATCCGTCCAATAGTTTTTGCGTGATGCGTGAACAGACAGACAAAAATTCTAAAAATCATTGTTTTGGTATCTACATCGATAACTATTTACAGTACCAGTATAATTTCCAAAAAATATTCCATGTACAGAAATGGTCTTGTTACAATTTTATTATATGTATAGATTATATCATTTAATTGTTTGCTAAATATACTAAATATTTTTCTATTGTGCGTAATTAAGATTCCTAAAATTTATCGTTCAAAAATACTTGTTGTGGTAATTCATTTACAAAACATATTTCATTTTAAACCCTGAGTGACGACAGAAGTGCTAATTTAGTATTGATTAGTAATTTTTTTTAGTTTGAAATTTTAAGGTGCGTCCAGACCAACGCGCCAGGCAGTGCAGAATGCTCGCGAACGTTGCAAAAACAGTCAGTTTGGACGTGTACGCGCGCACAAACGCACACAGCTGCAACAGTTTGCGCACAAACGAACATGTTCGTGATAATGTCGGTAAATACTTCAAAAGACATTTTTGTTGCAGCATAAAACTTTCTTATTATTATTATTTTTTATTATAAAATTGCCATCATTATAATATATAAGCACTAGAAGAAAATGATTTTATTTCAGAAATTCGAAATATCTGATTTAAAAGTAATCTAACCCATAGTTAAAATAATTTTAAGGGGATGATAATTTTTTAAAAAGGGAAAAAAATGCGTTTACATTTTCTAACTTATTTCGAATAGCTATTTTTCATTTTTGTTTTAATAATGGCTAACAAAAACATTTTTAATTTTCTATGTGTTCAGTAGGTTTAGCAAAATAGTTTTCCATTTTACCACTTTCCGTTTTTCATTTTAAATGGGTTTTTTGAAACATTTTGTTCAACCCTGTTTACAATCAATTTACAAGGGAAAAAATTGTTCTGAAAATTTAATAAACAATGAGGTTGGTTGCTGCAATTTTTACATTTTCTAACTCCATCGCGGATTTAATTTAAATCTGAAAATTCTTCAAACATAACCAAACATACAAATCTAATCTGAATATAAATGCATGCACGCTACGTAGTGTGCATTTCGTTCACGAACGTTCGCAAACATTTTGCGCAGCGCGGTGCGTCTATTTGGACGGTTGCACGCGCACGAACGCGCACATCTGCAACAAGCTGAGTATGTTGAATTAAAGATATTCCTTTGAAGTACCGACCTTACTTGGATCAAGTTTGTTCGTGCGCAAGTTATTGCAGATGTGCGCGTATACCCGTCCAAACTGACTATTGCTATAACGTTCGCGAACGTTTTGCACTGCGCGGCGCGGATGTTTGGACGGCTTTTTGGTTGTTTAATAAGCTGATTTTGATCGCGAACGTGCGCGAGCATTCTGCACTACGTGGCGCGTTGGTCTGGACGCACCTTTATATGCCTACATAACTTTTGAGGTTAATACTTTTTTTGTCATTTGCGATTTAAAAAATGTATAGAATATGACAGTGTCTACCTACCTATACTCCATATGTGATCAGCAGAGATGGGAACAAAAGGTCCCAAACAGAGTCGCCATATAAAATATTTTGTACTGGGGGGCTACGAATAGAACTGCAGGGCTGTCATAAAACGTAAAAATATCATCAATCTTTTTAAAAATCAGTTTTACGACGTTTTACTATTAATACCACATTGTTAATGTTATTTTGTGTCTGTTTGTGTTTTTTAATTGCCAATATTATGAATCATTTTGTTTGTCATATGTACATACATATCTTTATATTTTTCTAATGCAAAAACAAAACCATGTTGAATCTTGTGAGCGACCTACTAGAGTGATACAATCTACTAATACAATCAATTTTGTTTACATTAAAGCAGGTATAAAGAAGGTGACATGTACATATTATTAAAATAATCACAAAGGAAATAGAGATATTGTTTACAATATAAATGTTTTGAATTCGTTTAAATTAATTTCCATTACAGTCGACCATTTATTTATTCAACATTAATTTTTTTAAATTATTTTTAAAATTATAATTATATATTAAATTATGAAAAATGGGTAATTTTTAATTTTTACTGATTTGTTCTTTAAAGCTTCCTTAGGTTAGTCATCAAATCCAGGGGAAAATCCTCAGCCTTCTAATAAAATTTATAGCCCCCCAATTCAAAATATTTTATATGGCGATTCTGTTCGGGACCACTGTTCTCCCAAGTCTAGTGATCAGACAGTGAAAATAAAACTAATGATAGATTAATAGTAATGGATTATAAATAAATTTTCTAGAACAGAAAAAAAAGTGGACAATATGTTTTTCTGTTTCGTCTATATCTAGTAAAAAAAAAGTACAACTAATAATGAATGACAACATATCGCCCCCTGTTTATAATATGAATGTTAGGCTCAAAGAACGAAAACGCTTATTGGGCAACTAATTACTATTAACAAAGCAGCATCGTAGTTCAGAACGATATTATGATGTCTTAAAAACTGGTGACACTGAAAAAATTTGGGCCTTATAAATTCGTAGGTGGATGAATACTTTAGGAAATATACATAGTAGCGTCAGGCACAAACAGTTAAAAGTAAATAGATTTCGAGTGCCCTAAAAGGAGGATTATATTTGTGGCCTAGCTAGCATTTTTTTAGCGTGGCCTACAGCCTAAACGGCTTGATAGATTTTAGAAAAAAAAAGTGTCATTAGATTCGATTTAATCTCGAAAGTGGCGTAGGACATATGAAATGTCAATAAATTCAAAATTGTGGCTGTAAAACGCCATAATGGATTTTCGACGAAAAAATATACAATAGATACAAACCTATAACACTTATATCTTTAAAGTGATCATTGTAGTTATTTATTGACAACGATTAAATTACCCTGGCGGACGTTTATGGAACCAATATATAATAGATATTTTCTGACAGAATGAGGAATTTGACTAATTTTGGGAAATTATTTTAAAACACACATATTTATGTATTATGCATGTATACGTTTTTAATTTTTAAAAATAATGCAGAAAATTGTTAGAAAAAAATTATTTTAGTAGGTATGTGTTCTCAAAATTTGCGCGAAAACGTTTACTAGCTGTCAGTTACGTCACATTCTCGAGATAGCAACAGGTGTCCTGTGACTAAGAAAAAAAAATGTTTGATTTTTAAAAAAATTAATTAAATTTTGATTAATTTCCATAGTTGTGTTTGCTAACCGAAAATTAAGTAGCGACACTAGTGGTGATAGTGTTGAAATATAAGAGAAAGCAACGTCACAGCCCGTTTCTGCTTACGTGGATTTTAGCTAAAAAGTTACTTTTTTAATTAAATCTTTTTAAATTAAATAATGATAGTTAAAATGAATTAGTATAATAAAAATTGCTGTCTTTTATTGTAAATTTTCATTAAAATTTGTTTTAATTGCTTTTCTTTGATACTGTCAAATACCCCATTGTGATAAATGTTTATTATTTTTGTTAACCATGCGGCTTGCTTTAATAATTATATGCCACGTAGTGGCGAAATATTACGGAAGGTACAACACCCATTTCGCACTGCTGTCTTTCTGAGTTAGTCGCAATACATTGTGGCTATTTCTACAAGTATGCCACAACTTGTTGCGGTCCATTCTTTCGCTCAATGAGCGATTTCGGTCTGTGAACGTAATATGTACATTGACTAACCGTACATGGTTATATATATTAGTAATAGGTTCAGCGGATATACATATTAATAATGGGTGATCTGTTATGAAAATAAAAAAAAAAAAATAAAAAACAACGGAAAAACAAGGTAGATTGTAAATGTAAAAATAATGCGCAATTAATCAAAAAGGCTTGTTGCTGTTTTTTAGTTATCGTCTCGTGACAAATTATTATGATTTCCTTAATAGTGGTTTTGTTGATCCGGCCGGCGTCTCTGGGGCCGAATATTTTAATCTTCTAGACTTTAAATTTTTCCGCATTGTTATTTGTTTTACTAAACTAGAATTTAAAGTGCAAAATATTTTCTCTTTATAGTAAAACTATTGCAGTCAGTAGCGTTTACTATACTTTTAAAATTAATACAATTCTTCTGTTATCAAATTAATAAAATTATTTTTTTTTTAAATTAGGATATTATTTTTCACAAACTAGTTTTCGATTGATTAAATCATCTTCAGATGAAAACTGGACTGAACTGCATTCAAATTATACTAACGAATTATACTTATTTTTGGTAAAAATGAAAAAGTCTTCGAAAATTTGTAATTTGCTTTAAATTCACTTCAGTTCAGTTTTCACCTGAAGATGATTTAATCAATCGAAAACTAGTTTATGAAAAATAATATATCTCTATATTTAAATGAAAATCTGACAAAATTAAAAATTTTTTTACCATATACATTATGGATTTTGACAAAGTAAAATTATCTACAATTAATTACACTGCTAATCCGATTGAGAGAAAGAAAAATGTGTATGTATTGGTCATACAGATACAAAAAAAAAAAAACATTAGGAATTTTTTGTGTTTAAACAAATCATTATATATTTATACAGGGTGGAATTTTAATAACTCTTACACTTTTGGTGAATTTCGATAAAATTTTGCGATGATTTAGAACGGAATTTGTTGGAAACAACATAGTTATGTTTTAAGCTATGTTTTTTCCAACAAATTCTGTTCTAAATCATCGTAAAATTTTGTCGAAATTTACCAAAAGGTATAAGAGTTATCAAAATTCCATCCTGTATACATATATAATGAAATGTTTACTCAAAAAAATCCTAATTTTTTTTTTTATATCTGTGTGACCAATACATAATTTCTATCTCTCAATCGGATCAGCAGTGTATATTGTTGAAATGGTTTGAATTAGGATGGTTGGTAGAATCGAGAGGCTCTTTTCATTCTTACTATTAAAATGACGAAATTCAGTTTAAAAATATCATTGATTCGATAGAAGTCTTTTTTCTAGTGTCTTTACAAAACTTATTTTTACTAAAAATGAAAAAAAAATGACCTTTGAATTTTATTTTCGGTTTTTAAGGCATCTGACAATTTTTAATAACCTTGATAACGACATCAAAATAAACTTTTTTTTCAAATTAAGCGTAGCTGATGTGATGTGAATTAGGGTAATTGGTTTGGAACCCTTTATTTTTATTACCAACATGACGCAATTCTTTCTATAAATGCGACTGATTCGACGTGTCTTTTGTTTAGTGGTCCTACATACTTATTTTTGATAAAGACAAAAAAAAGTCTTCGAAAATCTGTAATTTGCATCAAATTTTATTGTTCTCTTATTTAATTTACAGTTTTTGTAGTACACTGGAAAATATTGGTAAATTTGATGACGTAATTAAATTAAGAAATCTCTTTTTACTCAAATTAAACTTCATTGGCACGCTTTGAATTAAGGTGATTAGTTGAATTAAGGTAATTTGGATATGAACTCTTCATTCTTACTATCAAAATACCGTAATTCTAACAAAATACCGTAATACCGTAACAAATACAACTGATTCAACAGTACGTAGCCTTTTTTCTAGTGGCCCTACGTATCTTATTTGGTCATATCGTTTAGGTGTACAACCGGCCTTATAGTAAGAAATTTTATCTATGAACGTATACTTACATCACAGTGGTATAATATTTTAAACGCATGAAATTGTAGCTTAAAAATGAGGGGGGTGGGGGTAAAATATTAAAACCTCCAAAAAGCACAACCTAGGTACGAACTTTATCAACACACCAAATTTCAACCCTCTACGTTAATTCTGGCGGGCTGGGGGCCTGTTAGATCCAGCGAAAATCGTTTTTCCCCCCTCTACTCCCACCATATCATCCTAGGAAGCTGAATTTTGGATATGTTGTAGATAATTGACCGAAACATTATTTAAAACCGGTTTGAAAAAGTTTTATTGCTTTTCCGCTCCCCACCACCCCCTTAAAGGTCGGGTCAGAAAAAAAATTTGCCCAAAATTTGACCCCACTTTGATAGTATGAGGTGCCTCGAAAATGAGCCCCATTTACCAAATTTCATCTCTTAACTTCCATAGGAGGGCCCTACACAAATTAAAAAGTGGCGGGAAAATATATATATATATATATATATATATATATATATATATATATATATATATATATATATATATATATATATCAGACATTTTTTTTCTACATATTCGTGTTCTACGGGTCCGAAAACGGATAGCGCCCCTACTCTCGCCTCTCGCAGCTCTTATCGTATAGACTGTATAAGTCTAATTTTTCGGAGAAAATTCGACTAAAAATGAGAGTAGTTCTTATTATTAAACAAAACCGAAAAATTGTAAGTTTTCTCAGTTATTGACGAATATAGTTTTATTAAACGTTTAAAAATGAAACAATTTTCTTACATTTTAAGGTTATTTTGTTACAGTTTCAGTTACAAAAAATCATGTAAGCTTACTTACATGTAAGATTGTATATTATATAATACAATCTCAAGTAAGCTTACATGATTTTTTTTAACTGAATCTGTAACAAAATAACCTTAAAATGTAAGAAAATTGTTTCATTTTTAAACGTTTGATAAAACTATATTCGTCAATAACTAAAAAAACTTACAATTTTTCGGTTTTGTTTAATAATAAGAACTACTCTCACCTTTTAGCGAATTTCCAGAATGGAAACTCGCTATTACACCCACTGTCATGACACGACTTGAACCCGGGACCATGGCAGAAATTTGTTTTGAGGTCCCTAGGAACCGAAAATAATATTCACTCAAATTTATATATATATATATATATGTATTTATATATATATATATATATATATATATATATATATATATATATATATATATATATATATATATATATATATATATATATATATATATGTGTCCGCACGATAACTCTCGAACGAAATGTCCTAGGTTTTCGAAATTTGGTGAGAACGTTGGAAGTCCAAAAATCTTGGATGAGTTCTTCAGCCAGACACGTCGGATGCCAGGAACATGGTTTTTGTTCTTGCAAAAAATTAGTTTTTTGCCAAAATTTCCACTTATTCAAAAATTTTTGCGAATTTTTTTTACGCCATTTAAAAGAGAAGAAAAAATTACATAAAAAAGGTCTTTAAACTTTTTTTCTATGTCAACTAGTTTCCGAGAAAACCGATGTTGTTTATAATGTGATCATTTTATCGTATAAAGTGTGAATCTAAGCACAGTCTGAGAACATATTCGACACAATATGGATATTTTGTATATAACATACATATATATAGCATGCGATATCCTTTTTGATACGATCACATAATTGTGATACATGTATAAAGGTACAGGACCATTTCATTATCCGTACTACCATTATGCGTACGGTTTGTGTGTGTTGTATATACATATACAGTCTACGTGAGAAAATTTTTAATGTAAACAAAGATTTTTATGTAAACAAGTATTAAATTTTTAACATATACAGGCGATTATTTTGAAAGAAAAATAATAGTCATTAAAATTTATATATATATATATATATATATATATATATATATATATATATATATATATATATATATATATATATATATATATTTATATATATATATATATATATATATATATATATATATATATATATATATATATATATATATATATATATGTGTGTGTGTGTGTGTGTGTGTGTCCGCGCGATAACTCTCGAACGAAGTATCCAATTTTTACGAAACTTTGTGAAAACATTGGAAGTCCCAAACCCTTGGATGAGTTTATCAGCCAGACACGTCGGATGCTAGGGACATTGGTTTTGTTCTTGAAAAAAATTAGGTTTTGCCAAAATTTCCACTTATTCAAAAATTTTTGAAAACTTGAAAGTCGTCCAAGAATGGAATTCAGCTATTACAGCCACTGTCATGACGCGGGGGGCATGACCTGAGCCCGGGACTATGGCAGAAATTTGTTTTGAGGTCCCTAGAAACCGAAAATAATAGTCATTAAAATTTATATATATATATATATATATATATATATATATATATATATATATATATATATATATATATATATATTTATATATATTTTTATATATATATATATATATATATATATATATATATATATATATATATATATATATATATATATATATATATATATGTGTGTGTGTGTGTGTGTCCGCGCGATAACTCTCGAACGAAGTATCCAATTTTTACGAAACTTGGTGAGAACATTGGAAGTCCCAAACCCTTGGATGAGTTCGTCAGCCAGACACGTCGGATGCCAGGAACATGGTTTTTGTTCTAGCAAAAAATTAGTTTTTTGCGAAAATTTCCACTTATTCAAAAATATTTGCGAAACTTTTTTACACCATTTAAAAGAGAAGAAAAAATTACATAAAATACCCCTGTCGCAGCATCCTGCATAACATAGCGAATTTCCATTTACAAAAGTACGTTTTTCTCGGAAACTAGTTGATATAGAGTAATTGTAAATAAAAAAAAACCTTCTTTATGTGATTTTTCCGCCTCATTCCGCCAAATTTTTTTCACGAAAAATGTCCAAAACGCCGTAAACGTTTTCACGAAATTTCTTAAAAATAAGATGTTTCGTTCTTGAGTTATCGTGCGGACACTTAGTAAACATATATATAAATGTGTCCGCACGATAACTCAAGAACGAAACATCTTATTTTTAAGAAATTTCGTGAAAACGTTTACGGGGTTTTGGACATTTTTCGTGAAAAAAATTTGGCGGAATGAGGCGGAAAAATCACATAAAGGTGGTGTTTTTTTATTTACAATTACTCTATATCAACTAGTTTCTGAGAAAAACGTACTTTTGTAAATGTAAATTCGCTATGTTATGCAGGATGCTGCGACAGGGGTATTTTATTATATATATTTTGGTAGATATATATGGACACAAGTAAGAATTGTTACAAAGAACTGACTTACTTTGCGTACTTTGAGTCTCATTTATAATAACATATATCTAAAAAAACGGTCGTTTTTTGCCAAGAATATTTTGTCCCCCTCCACTTTGAACAGCCCGAACAGACCGTATATTTTACAGTTCAAAACAATAACCTTCATGTATCCAAATTTTTCTTTTCGTATTTACGTAATAATTATTAATATTTATGTCAAAATCTGCTTAAATGTCTTATATAAATCAACTTTAAGCTTTCCATTTTTTCTACAAAAAAGTATTTTCTCCCAGTATTTCCACGGATAATTTGATCAAAATATTTTGCTCCGCCTCCTTAACGCTCTTTTGGGTATATTCACATTAAATTATTTTATTTTTTAACGTAGGACTAAATTTTTTGGCCATAGCTGAATACGTAAATATGTATACCTGTTTTTAACAAAATATGTATATGATGTATATATTTTTTAAGGATGTGGCTATTTATACATACAGTATGTATACGCAATTGGCTATTTATACATACAGTATGTATACGCAATTGGCTATTTATACATACAGTATGTATACGAAATTGGCTATTTATACATATATAGTATGTATATGAAACTGGCTGTTTATACATATGATAATTATGATATGTATGCTGAATTGGCTATTTAAACATGAACTATGTATACGCAGTTGGCTACTTATGCATAATGACTGAATGCGTTATTATTACAATTAATATTTTTATAATAAGTATACCATTATAATAATCTAATACCTCCGAGTGAGCTGATTTTTATTGTTTTTACATAATCTATTTGGCTTAAGAAGTTATACCCTAAACGGATTTTTGGCGACGAGGACCGGAAGTGTATTTTTCAACCCTTCGAATGTCTAAGTTTAGGGGTTACTAAAAGTTTTCCGTTACCGTAGTAACAAAAATTAAAAATAGATTCTTATGGAACCTGGTGAGTAGCACAAAAAGGAAAGAATGAAGTTTTTCGATATTTTACTTAGTTTTCGTGATATTACGTGTCAAATTTGTAAAGCTTACTATATTGGATAGACAATTACGGTAAGTATAATATTAAGCATTTATTGATAGAAGTAAGTGGAAAATGGGCCGGACGGCATTATTGACACTTCATTTTCAGGCAAAGGGTAATTTTGAAGCGATTACACACCGAGGCCCATTTTTAAATTATTACCATTTGCCTAAGAATGAGGTTTCATTGGTGATGTTCCGTTCATTCTTCACTTATTTCTGTGAATAAAAATAAAAAGATTTTAATTAAATTCATAAAAATTGATACTACACAGAAAAAAAACAGTGATTTTATTTACAAAACCGCTTTTAGTATTTAGCTTTCGTTGTTAGAACTAAAATTTGAGTAATTGTAACAAAACTTGCTTTCAGTGATTAATATAAGTTTTATCAATCCTACAAATTGGGTTTTATTAATTTGTTAATATAAAATTTTGTAAATATTACAAAAACTTTTGTAATAACAAAAAAAATAATTTAGTAGTATATTTTTGTAGCATTAATTACAGTTCTATTAAATATTTTAAGTAAATATAAGAAAAATATTTGTAATTATAACACTGTTTTAAAAATCAAAATGCGCATGCTTAAAGTAAAAGTCTCTTTTGTAATTAAAACGAAAATTTTTGTAATAATTAAATGACGCTTGCGCAGAGTTGACAAGTTGATACGTTTATGTGATATTTTGTAAAGGTTCGTAATACCTATATATGCATTTAAAGAAACCCTGATTTAGTAATTATCAAAAAGTTTTGTATTTCTCATTTAAAAACTGCGTTTTGTAATTATAACAAAAAGTTTTGTAATAAATAACTGACGCAAGCGCAATATTAACGAATTCTATGATTTTTAGAATGTTGTGTAGTATTCATAGCGTCATTCTGTGATAGAGTCCATCTTCATAAATATTTATTATAACCTGACAAGAGTTTATGAAAAAACATAGTATACGATCTCAATTTAAAAGATTGTACGTTAGAAATATGACAAGAAAACTTGCTAATGGTTTTACTATCGAAAATCGGACAATGGCTAGTAAGTATTTTCATAAATTATTTTTTGCTCACAAATATTAATAATATTCCTATTAAAATTTGATCTCTTTTTTTCAGATACTAAAAGCAATTTTGAATATTATGGAAAAAATAATTTCAGATTTGCAGTTTTATTTGCAGATTTAACTGTTTTATAACCAAAGAAAAGTTCCTTCAGTTCAGAAATTTATAAAACACTAGCAAACTTGCATTCCTTTTCAAATTCAAGTAAGGGTTATTTTTTGGTTAGACATGTTTTTAAGCTTCATATTTTAGTCAGTAAAATATTCTTTTTTTACAGGTGGAAAGCATTGCTAGGTACTCCTATTTTATCTTTTTACTTTGGTTCTGATTCGAATATGTAATCCATTATTCGACTATATGTGAAAAACCTCAGTCAAGTAAATTACTAACAAATTAAAAGGATTCTTTTTCAAATTCAAGTAAGTTTTTTATTATTTGGTTAGACATTTTTTATGTTTCATATTTTAGTAAAATATGCTTTTTACAGATAAACAACATGTTTGTTTTCGTTTTGTTTGTTAAAATTTTTCACTGGATTTTGAAGATGTAATTGAATATTGGACTACAGTTATATCTTTTATTGAAATTTGCTTATTATTAGTTCTGAATATAAAAATATGTTAGAATTATTTCTAAAACACTTGCCATATCTCTTGTAAGTTAATACATTTTAACATAACTTTTTATTTTTTTGTATTAATTAATTAATAAATTCATTTATATAAAATAAAATTTTTCTTATTTTACAGGGACTAACTGGATGTACTTTGATAATTAATGTAATGCTGTGTAAAATAGATGTGAAGTTTGAATTTTGTACATATTTTATAGTCACATCTGTTTTATTTTTTACATTAATTATTAAAGTATATCCAATAAGTTCCTTTCCTTCACAAATATCCTTAATAATATTTACAGGGGTTATTTGTAAGTACAACAAAAAAATATAGTAAAATTTACTATAAAATTTAGTATTTATTAATAAATAAATCATACCAATTACAAATTCCATTTAGTAATTATAACAAAGTTTATTAAATGTTCAACAAAACATACGTTGAGTTTTATTCACAAAAATGTCTTTGTGATAATTACAAAAATTATTCTGAATTAATAGAACCTTTTAGTACTCAGATTTTTAATAAAAGTGGTTTTGTAATATTACTAAACGGTTCTATTGGAGTAAAAATTTTGTAATATTAATTCACGTTTTTGTAATATACAGTGAGTTTTTTTTTCTGTGTATATATGTGTATGTGTAAGTGTATGTGTATAATATACAACCAATTATCTCATTATAGTAAGATTTAGAAATAAGACACGTATTATCTCGAAAACTAAACAGGGTATCGATAAACTTTGTTCTTCTTTTTTGTTCCACTGATCAAATTCTATAAGAATCTGCCTCTAGTTTTTAACACCATAATAACGGAAACCTTTTTTTAGTTGCGTCTGTATTCAAAGGATTAAAAAATACACTGTCCATCAAAGTTTCTAAAAATTAATTTAGAAAATAATTTCTTATTGTTAAGTCAAAAAGAATATATAAGAAAAACATTTAGTTAAGTCGGAAGTATCCGATAGTACATTTGCCTATTGATATCTCTTATAATAAATTTTGCTAATTTAGACCCTCAGATATGTAACTTCCGGTTCGCGTCGCCAAAAATCCGTTTAGGGGATAACTTCTTAAGCTAAAAAGATTGTGCAAAATTCAATCAGTGGTACGCGAAAAATTAGTTATTATAATTTATTTTACTGTCACCAGTGTAAAAGTCGATTTTAATACGCGCACCACGAAATTTGTATGATAATTTTGGTACTCAAGGTGCACGTTATACCCCGCAAAATCCGGTAATTATGTATAAGTAGTCAACTGCGTATACATATTGCATGTTTAAACAGAATATTTCCTATACATACTGTATGTATAAATAGCCAATTTCGTATACATACTGTATGTATAAATAGCCAATTGCGTATACATACTGTATGTATAAATAGCCAAATACGTATTCATACTGTATGTATAAATAGCCACATCCATTTTTTAAAATAGAGTTTGTCCAACCAACATAATGCGTTACCCATTCATGTTTAGGCCTTGTCCATTCATAAAATCATAAATTATTTTATACCAGTATGCGTCATAATCTCACTGAAAAACGACTACAGTGAGTTTTAGAAAAATAGTAAATAATTATAATTTCGTTATCATTATGATTAGGCCCGATTTACATTAACGCTCCGCTCTCACTCCGATATCACTACGCTCCCGATTCGATATAATCTTGTTGTGTTCACATTACAGTGCTGATATCATGCTGGTACCTACTCGTTCTCTATTCACATTATAATGCCACTCTGAATACGCTCCGAGTTCGGTCTCAGTTCGATACAAATATCTTTCCATAACAACTGAATGCAAGCGGAGTGGAGTGGAATCAAAAAAGTGTTTACACTATAGGTACAAGCCATAACAAGTCTGATATCACTCCAATAAAAAAATATTACCTGAGTGCTATTGATATTGGAGTGGCATTGGAACGGGAGCAAACCGCGACTGATATCGGACCGATATCAAAGCGATGATGTGGATACACTCATTGTTTATTATGTAAGAATATTATATCGAACCAGAAGCGGAGTGATATCGGAGTGAGAGCGGAGCATTAATGTAAATCGGGCCTTATTAATCTGGTGTGAATTTACAAATTTATGTATAGATTTATATAGTCAATAGTCAATATATAATAAAACTGTAAATCTGTCTCTGTCTGTCTGTCTGTTCACGCATCACGTAAAAACTACTGGACGGAAATTAATGAAATTTGGTGTGATGATAACTTATTACCTGGGTCAACATCTAAGATACTCTTTATTCCGGGAAAATGTCTCATTCCCACGGGAAATTGGAAAAACTATTTTGAGCATCTACACACATTACGTAAATTTACATATTTCATAAATTTCATAACTATATAGTAACAAAAATTGTAAATAAATTTTGTAGTTTGGAAATTTTTCTGAATTTTAAATAAAAAAAAAAAAATGTTGCTAATGGAGAAGTATCGTAGTGTGGATAATGTAATATGTAGTTAGATTTAACTAAAATATAGACCAAAACTAATAAACTGGTGAAACAATTTTTGGAATCAATTAACAAATAATGGAGAAATAGAAGATCAAAGTTTAATGCACAATGATAGATTTTCAATTCGCCTGTGACGTCAAACATCCGCACAATCGGACACCGAGTGTTTTTTATACAATATTTTTTTAAATAAATTATATTAAATTACCATGGATTTAATATTTTCTTAAAATTATTTTTTTCTTATATATTTATAAATCTTCAAAAGTTCAAAAAATGACATTTCAAAACGTCAAAATATTGAATTTGTGAAAGATAAAAGATTGAAAATGGTCGAATCCATATAGTATCCGTAGTAACTAACGTATTGACCGGCTTTATAAAAATTAAATAAAAAAGACTCTTCGTTCTATTTGCAATGCCGTAGAATAAATGACGTCACACATCTGTCTCAAATGAAATTGAAAAGTGAAATTTTAAAGTCCCATAACTTTGTTAGTTGTTGAGATATCTTAATTTTTCTTTTATACTTTTCTTTAATTTTGCCTTAATTTTTATTTTCATTCATAAAAAAAAAATTGGTAAACTTCTCCATTGTGTACCGACAAATACAATAAATACACAATTGTCAATTTGGAGACAGTTTAATGCATTTTGTGTTGCAAGAAACTACAAATTGGAAAAAGAAAGTACTCAACGTTTCGCGTGAACATCACGGGACGGCTAGTATTTACTAAATTGCCTGAAACATACTGTACTACCTTTGTATATTTAATACATATATAGTAACATCACAGTGAAATGAAAGAACACTGCTTCCATTTATATAAGAAATATAAAAATAAATTCCTAAACTTTAATAAGAACATATTAAAAAGGGATAATATATATATCTATATATATACATATATATATATATATATATATATATATATATATTTATATATATATATATATATATATATATATATATATATATATATATATATATATATATATATATATATATATATATATATATATATATATATATATGTTATATATAAGTTATTAGTAGTTCAATAGTAGTCTGTCTTTATTTATTAATATCACATAGATGTGATTTTGGTCAATAACAAAAATAAAGGGAACAAACAAGTAGTATAATAATAATACATATATATATTACATATTTAAGTACAGATTCCGCTCAAAATAGGGAATAGTAAACAAGTCACTTTCCCTATTTTAAGCATAACATACAGGATGAACTAAATATCTATGTATATGCATATACATATACAGCATTCTCTTAAAATAAGCAAACCTAAAATAAGGAAATATTGTAAACAAACACACACACACATTCAAACATGTTTATATTGAAAAGTAATAAAAATATTGTCAAAAAAATAAAAAATAATAGTATAAATGGTGTGACAAATAATAAAGTGTTCATGAACTTTTTAATCATTTATTCAGAAAAATTAAAAATTTTGCAATTTGTACATTTACTTATGAGTTTGAAATGAAATGTTTAAAACGTCCAAAACCCTACAATTGTCTATAATTCTATATAATTATGCATATATAAACATCAGTGGCGACGCGTGGGAGTAGACAAGGGAGACAGTGTCTCCCCAAAAAAATTAAATTTCATAAAATTTAAAATTACTGTCTAATTTTTATAATATTGGCCATTAATACATTCACATTTTCAAATCACATATATTGTATATTCACATGAATATACAATATATTATATGCGTGTACAAACATATACAATAAAATATACATATATACACCATACAATATATACATACATATAACCTGATACATTAAATGTGAACCTCTGTGTATGGTTACATCCATACAGCTCATACAAGTCTACTTAAACGCAAAAAGACAATTATTTTAATGTTTCTCTTTGCTATGTGTGTATATGTGTTACACACACTGCATATTTCAAACATTTACACACACAATCTGCATGTACATATGTAATATTCTCTATTTACATCAATATTACTCAAAAACTAAGAAAGATTTTGGAATAATTTTTTCTTATCTATATGTAAAATGTAGCAATCTTTCTAATAGTATCAAAATTATCAAATTATATTCAGTATTTTTTGAATAATAATAAAAAAACTGAAACAATAATGTAATATCATATCTATTCACCGCCAAGGGAAACAGTCTTAACAATGTTTCCCTTGCTATGTATGTATATGTTACAGACACTGCCTAAGTGCCTATGCTGCCTATTTCAAACATGTACACACACAATCTGGATATATGTAATATTCTCCAATTTATTTACATCATTATTACTCAAAAACTAAGAAAAATTTTGGAATAATTTTTTCTTATCTATATGTAAAATGTAGCAATCTTTCTAATAATATAAAAATTATCAAATTATATTCAGTACTTTTTGAATAATAATAAAAAAACTGAAATAATAATGCAATATCATATCAGCTATTCACCGCTAAGGAAGACACAGATTAATTTGTCTAAACCAGGGGTGGGCAAACGGTCGATCGCGGAGTGTTCGATAGTCGATCGCAGACATTGTATGTAATTTACTAGGTTAATTTAGAATATTTTTTAATTTAAAACGTGTACTTAAAATTTAGCAGACAATGAAACATGAATTTAAATCAAAATCTAAAAAGAGGGAATGACAACCTGCAAAACTGTGAGTAAGATCAAAATCGAATTTAGAACTAGCGGCTCGACATGTTTCGATTATTGAAATAATCGTTTTCAAGAGCGAAAAATACAAGCAAAAATCAAAATGGACAAAAACTAAATATGTGTCGATGACATCATAACTTGGCCCAAAAAATGAATAAAAATCAGTAAAAAAGTGAAATAAACAAAAGAAAGAAGAACCCGTTTAAAAAACGGGAACAGTCAAAAAATATAAAAAAATATAAAAAATCAAAAAGGAAGGAAAAAAAATTTTCTTCCTTTTTGACTCTTTATATTTTTATTTTTCGACTGTTCCCGTTTTCAAAACTTTCGAAAAGACGAAAATAAAAAAAAGGAAAACGACTGCGGAAAAAAAGAACTAAAAAGATGGAAACTAGAAAGAATAGAAAAACAAAAATTTCCAACCTTTAAACTGGTTCCTCTTCTTTCTTTTGTTTATTTCACTTTTTTACTGATTTTTGTTCATTTTTTGGGCTGTCATAGTGTCATCGACACTTATATTTAGTTTTTGTCCATTTGAATTTTTCGCTTGTATTTTTTGCCCTTGAAAATGATTATTTAAATATGTAATCGAAACATGTCGAGCCACTAGTTTTAAATTCGATTTTGATCTAACCCACAGTTTTGCAGGTTGTCGTTGCCTCATTTAAGATTTTGATTTTTCTCCACCTGCAGTTGGAATAATTATAATTATACATGAATTTAAAATTAAACACGTATCTATTCTACACTTGACATCACAAATTTCAAAGTATCACTAACAAAAAAATAAATAAATAAATAAATAAAAATTAAAAAATTTATCTTAGAAATTTATTAATCATTGCACATTACATCCCGTATTAAATTATTATTACAATGAAAATTTGGAATTAGGGCTATGATTAAATTTCCCTAGTGGGCGTTTGACATGAAAGATACTTTATTTGTTTTTAATTTAACCCATTTTTTGGAGTCGATCGCGCATAAATAAGGAAAATTAATGTCGATCAAAACAGTATTAAGTTTGCCCACCCCTGGTCTAAACCATCTATACGTATGCATTTGCTATTTTGTATACGTACGATATACGTACACATAACAACAGTCTATTTTATGTATTGTTACACAAAATTCAAATATTTTTGTAGTTAGTTAATTAACTGCTTGTTTGTTTTCGGTTCAGTTCAATTTTTTAAATATTTCTTAATTAATTTTAGATTTTATTATTTATTATTTAAACATTGGAAACCTTTTAATAAAATTTGTAGGTATTTATTTTCAATTTGTTTTTCTCTACTATCTGTGTAAGTTTTTTACATCAGAAATTTTAAATTTTTTTTCTTTTTTTCTTTAGAAATATAATAATAATATACGAATCTAATTTAAAAACTACAATATATCTAAAGGACTAATTTCAGAACTAATTATTTTAAAATTCTAAATTTTTTTAAGACTTTTAATTCAGATTAACCGCAAAATAAAACAAAAATTTCAATATTTTTACTCTTGGTGGAGTAGGTACAAATGGCTGGTCAAACATTTAAACATTTTTATTTTAGTCACAATACTGGGTCAGAAGGTCTGTTATAGATAAAAACTTTAATAAGGCTTAGAAACACTATAGATTTCGAAATAAAAATAGACACAAAATAAGTCTACTTAAAAATATGGTAAAAAAGACTGTCTCCCCAGCTAATAATTTCACGCGTCGCCACTGATAAACATATCCATGATTTGATTATTTAATAGTATCAGGTAGTAGGCATACACGCATATAATGCTTGTGAATGTCTTGTTGGGACCGTTGGGACCAGAGAACAAAGAGAACGAACATTACTATGTTTATACTAGGGAAACGAGCGTAACCACAAAGGATAGAAAATAACCCACCACTACGTTATATATGTCACGCGGAGTTGTGTATGTTAGTCCGTTGGATGGTGTGTGTATTAATGTCTTGCATACATACATACATAATATGTACGTGGTGGTCTGGTGGTGGTGGAACGTATGATGTACGATACCACGTACATATACCGTGTTAATACGAGAGGTAACAATATAACAACAATTGAAACGTACCCATTGAGTGCTCGCAAATGAATGAGGACTAAGCAGCCTAAGATGCACATAAAGGCACATAAGTGATTGGAGAAAAGAGACAGATATATTCGTTCTATTTGTTCTGTGGTTGGGACCTTATGAAGTGGTGATAAATTAAAATTTAATAGCTTCTTTGACATTCAGTCCACAATATGTATCTGTACGTACATATTTACTTTTTGTTCTGTACTTAAACATTAGCAAAGATGGTTCACAAGCAAAGATTATTCTTAAAATTGTCTCATTCGGAACATACAAACGTATTTTCTTATTAATAATAATAATTGTTATTAATTTATTATATGTATTTATTGTGTACAGTTGTTATTTTAAATAGAAAAAGTTAATTACTTAATGTATGTAGTTAAGTTATGTACTTATTTTATATAAAATATAACTAAATAAACTGTATTTTTAATATGACAGGGGTTATTAAGAAAAGAAAACATTTAACGTGAGAAAATAAACTAGAAATATTTGGAGAACTGGGCATCGCAGCATGTCTTAGCTTTTGGTTACGGTATATCAGTGACCTCGTAAACACGTATGATTCTAGGGTTAATTTGTATGTAACATATACAGTAGCCGTCCAAGATAGTCACACAAATGTTCCTCTAGTGACTATCTTGGAAGTCATAGACGTCCGTCAGGTGGGGTAAACGCTTACACCAGGAATGCAATGGTACGTAGTGGTCAGTGCAAATTTTAGGGGAAGTACGTAAAATTGGAAGATCAGGGGCGTCGGCTAAATTTTATGCGGGGGTTGGTAAATATTATTTATCTGAATTTATTTAAAACAAATCTATTCTAAGAAACAATTTACACTTAAAATTCAGTTCTATAGATAAACGGAATTGAATGTTATATTAATGAATATAAGTGCGACTTTTAGAAAACTAGCAAAGATGTCGAAAAACCAACTTCACTATCGGATTCATCAACGTAAAAGACGCCAAATAGCCGAAGCTGACAAAAATTCTAGAATATTCTACTCGCAGAGATATCAAAGCTGACAAAAATTCTAGAATATTCTACTAGCAGAGATATCAAAAAACAAACTTCACTTTTGATTTAGTTACTAAAAATTAGATTAAGCAGCGTAATTTGACAAAAATTCTAGAATGTTCTATTCGTCAACTAACAAAGATATCGAAAAACCGGTTGTACCATTTAATTGGTCATAAAAAAGACGAAATATCACATTTTGATAAATGTTTTAGAATATTCTATTTTGGCTGACGAACAGATCATTCTAGAATGTTGGCCAAAATGGAACATTTAGTTTATATTAGTTTAATTTTGGTTGGACAGTCAAATGGTGCAATCAATTTTTCAATATCTTTGCTACTTGACAATTAGAATATTCTAGAACATTTACCAAAATGTGCTATTTGGTCTCTTTTTAGGTGACCAATTCAATGGCGACGTCTGTGTTTGGATATCTTTGCTAGTTTACGAACAGAATATTCCAAAACAGTTATCAAGATAGGCTGTTTGGCCTCTTTTTCAATGACCAATTAAATGCTGTAATTGATTTTTCGATATCTTTGCTAGTTAACAAATAGAACATTCTAGAATTTTTATCAAACTGTGCTGCTTCATCTCATTTGTAGTGACCAATTCAATAGTGAAGTTTGTTTTTTGATATCTCTGTTAGTTGACGATTAGAATATTCTAGAATTTTACGTTACTCATTTTGCATTTGCATTTTGCATATTACGTATGCAGAATATGTGCATATATGTATGCAATAAAATTAAATTTTTAGTTTATGTAGACTAATATATGTACATATGTATCACACACGACACACATCACACGCATTAGACGGCAGCTACCTCACAAGGTACGACACGGCAGGTACACGGGGTATGTATTGTGCTGAGTAAGCAAATATTACATGTGACGCATATGTGCGTATAGACAAGAGCAAACATAGTATGTGGATGACGTATGTGTATGTCTATTTCACTCGAAATGTGACTATCTCGGAAGTGACTATCTTGGACGGCTACTGTAAATACATACAAATTAACCCTAGAATCATACGTTGGTCTACGAGAAACGTTAATCGTTTTAGAGAGTTTTAGAGTTCACGAGTTTTAGAGTTTATTTGCAAAAAACATTTTTTTTACATAACAATACTACAAAAGCGAACAAAATATTTAAAAAAATTGGATTTGGAAAAATTTCTTAATGTAAATATTTATTAATTTTTTTAATCTTTTTATCAAATCATATTTTCATTATAAAAATTAAAAAATAGATAAATACATCAATTGTAATAATTAATTTATCAACTATTATGAGTCAGTGGACATGTGTGACTTTACAGAATGTGAAATTTCTCAGTCATAAATATTCCTATAGATATGTAGTTATTTCCCCGTTAGGCACATTTGTAAATTTTCTAAGATTTGTTAGTAATTTTTCGAATAAGATCTCAAAAAATAATAAAAATTAAAATATTTTCCACAAAATAAATTGTTAATCTTTTATTAAGTCATTCGAAACACATTCTTTAGTTTTCGATTCAATATATTAGAACTTCAGTATTATGTCGTCTCGATAAGTCAAACAGCTGTAATCATCTTTCACATTATCATAATCATTGAATAAATTAATTATAACATCCATATCTTTAATAAATTTTAAAAAAATTAGGAAACTTTTATATGTAGTGTACAAAATCTTCAAAAAAAAAAGCATTCGTTAATCATACATCGACGTCCTTTTGACGAACACTATTTCAATACAAACAAAACGACAGTGACTATAAACAAAATAAATATATGTGGTATGTTATAATAACAAATAAATTAGATAACAGAAATCTCACAGCAAACAAGTAACAATAAGTTGCAGTATTGGAGCAGGTGGAGAAGTTCGTACGTCGTTTTGACGTGTACGTATGATTCTAGGGTTAAATAGCCTTGTACCAATTCAAAAAAAGCATCTTACTAAGTATATCTAATACTCGGTATCTAGATACATTTGTATCTAGATAAAATTTACTTTGAGTATCTGTAGCTGTATCTAGATATAAATTTATTCTGAATACCTGAATCTGTATCTAGATACATTTTATATACAGTGAAACCCCTGTTTTCCGGACAGCAATTTCATACGAAAATTTCTTTTAAATCAAGTATTTCAAATTCTACCTACATAAAGTCAGTTACTTATGGTGCTCCGTTTCATTCGCTAACGGACTCAAAATTGACCATTTTCGTATTTCAATGGTAATTTTTATGTGAAAATGCTGTCCGGTTAACAGAGGTAGATAATATCTGTACAACATTGCTTGTAGTGAAAATGCAAAGACTATGTGAAAATGATAATAACAGCAATATGTTTATAACCTATAAAATTTAGTTCAATAAAATTATTAGTCTCAATTTTTATTGAAGTATTTGTGAGTGCTGAGTGTGCTTTAAAATGGCTTTAAATCAGTGAAATACATACAGTCACTCCCAAAATTATTTGAACAGCATTTTATTCCTCATTTTTGATGAATTTATTTTGATTATAAAACAACAAATCGATTTCATAGATACATTCATAAAATGTATGAAGTCTTTACACTATAAATATATATTTATTACTTTCACAGTCAACAAGAAAATTTAAAATATTTAAAAAAATTAAATACATGTGATAATTATCAGGTCACAAAATTACTTGGACACTAATTAACACTATATTAAAAAAAAAAAGAGCTCATTCAAGTAAAATTAATAGTTTTAGTATTTTGTAACACGTCCTTTAGCCTTAATTACGGCTTCCAAACGTCTTGGCATTAATTTAATTGAATTTTCGATTACAACCGGACTTATCTTCTCCCATTCTGACCTTATATAAGTAATTAATTGGTTCATATTCGAAATATAATTTCTCATGACTTTAATCTTTAAATAATGCCATAGATGCTCTATGGGATTTAAGTCAGGAGACTGTGGAGGTGTCTGAAGCAAATGGGGTACATTATATGCTGTCCACTGTCTTACCACGTAGGAGGTATGTTTTGGATCATTGTCATTTTGGAACATGTAATTATTCTGTATTCTTACTTTTTGTACACTAGTATGTAAATGCTGTTTCAGAATGCTTAAATACACAAACCTGTCCATGATACGATCTAAATCGTGCATGTTCCCTACCCAATTTGCCGCCATACATCCCCAAATAATTACGGAGCCACCTCTGTACTTAACAGCTGAAACCACATTTTTTGGATTCAGCGCATCTTTTCGTTTTCTTCACACAAATTGGGGTTTTGTTTTCTTGTGTTTGACATTTCAAATTTAGTTTCATCGGAGAAAATAACCCCCTTCCAATGTAATAATTCCTCAAATGTAATAATTTGTTTTTAGATAATTTTATGTTGTCCAAATAATTTTGGGAGTGACTGTAATTATTTATAACAACACTAAAGAGCATTAAAACACGAACATAAGCGCCAATTAAACCCTGTGGCCGAAAAGATAAATAATACTGTAAAAGATTTGAGTTGAACTTTTTCTTTTTTCAAAAATTATGCAGTCACAAACGCTTTTGTGAGCATATTTAGAATTCACAAACGATTTCTAATCGACTGAGTTCCAGAAAGTCTACATAGCAATTAATTTTTAAAAAAGTGTTGGTTAATCGTAAGCTCATAATTAACAAATTAATAACTAATAAACTAATTAGTCACAAACAAATTTACAAGCATCACAAACATTCACGAACGATTCACAGACGATTGATTTAGAGAAAAAGTTGAAATTTTAACTTTTTGAATTTTGTGTTGGCTAATCGTAAGAGAATCCTAATAAGAGGGCGGAAATTTTGTTAGCCTAACGTTACGTTACCGAGCTTGCATCGTTATAAATCAGAGGGCTCTGAATCAAAAAATTAATGCAACTTAATTATTTTTTCATGGTTTTCTCTGGTATTTCACGGCATAGGTACTTAACTTCTGAAGTACAGTCACATTGAGAAATTTGAAAAATGAACAGGCGCTTTTTAGCCCGTTTGGACACCCACAAATTTTTGATTGACTTATGGTTCAAAGGATACCATATTATGAGATATAAGTTACAAAAAATTTGGAGTTGAACATAAAAAAAGTTCTATAGATATAGAGGGCCAAAGTGATTAAAACAGAGTGTGCGTAATAAAGTGAGCATGCATACTACTCGTACATTGACTAATCTTGCTTGAATGAAAAAATTGTACGACAGCAGGGTGTCGATTATTAATAAATAAATACGTATTATGCTGATTATTTATCTTCTGTTCAATGTATAAAAGTTCGTGCAAGCAAAAATATGATCAAACTATTAAGAAAGAAGCATTCTCTAAATAAAAATTTTGAAATATGTGGACTTAATTACAGTTTCAATTATGTGTTTATTTATTATTTGACAGATTCCTATCTGACATTTTCAACTTTTTAGATTGTCTACATTAGTTTTATTTGCAGAATCTACGTCGATTGTTTACGCGTAGAGAATTACTTTGTTTATTGAACAGTTGAACACATTTATATTTAGTTAAAATATGTCATATGAATAAAACAGGTGTTCCTTGTAGCTTTCCTCTACCCTGCAAGGCAATTTTTAAATTTTTATAATATTTTTGCCAGTTTAAGGTTACCACTTTGTACCATTAGATATTTAATATACGTTACGTAAATATAAAATTACGTAAAGATAAATTCGTAGATGAACTAAATCATAAATTGATTCGAGTTTAAAATGTTGTAAATATTAAAATTAAAAAAAGTCATTTTATATTATAAATAAATAAACGAACAATATATGTATTAAAAATACATAGCGAATTTCCGTTTGTAAAAATTAATTTTTCTCGGAAACTAGTTGACATAGAATAATAGTTTAAAGACCTTTTTTATGTAATTTTTTCCCCTCTTTTAAGTGGTGTAAAAAAATTTCGCAGAAATTGTTGAATAAGTGGAAATTTTGGCAAAAAACTAATTTTGTAATAGCTATTGAAAGCGAATAGAATAATGTATTTTTTTGTAACTTTTTAGTAGAAAATTACGGTTTTTTGGCGTAAATGTGATAAAAAATGTGTGTGCTTTTGTTAGATGTGTCTTTGTCAAACTATTAAAAAAAAAAAAAAAGGAGCTCTGGAAATACAGAAACTATCAAAATTAATTTAAAAACAACGGACATTTTGTATTAATTAATATCAAATATGGTAGTATTTCAAAGCCTACTTTCTGCTATAAATTATTTGAATATTTTACAAATGACGCAAATGTAACTTTCTTATTGACCTACAGCTTGTTGAATAATAAAAGTGTTGAGTAATGGATATCATTATTCAATAAGAAATAATATATAATGTATATTAAAAGTATATTTTAATAGGTCTAGAAAAAATATATATTAGGTATACACCTGAAAAGCTGTACATATTTTACCGTTTAACAGAAAGTAAAACAAAAATAAGTGAAATCCTACAAAACACAGATATTTGGGAATATCTGTACAAAAATGACGCCAAGAATATTTTGTCTTAGCACTTTTGCTTAAAAAATAGTTGAAATCCACTGTTATGCCAAGAATATATGTAAATAACTATGCTTTGGTACAGGCACTATTTAAAAAAAAATAATCTAAAGGAAAAATTAAAACAAATTTACTCACGTAACAAAACATAAACAGTAAAATAAGAATATAATTTAAAAATTTTAATACGTATAATTTATCCCCATTAATAAATCCATTTTTTATTTAGTTATAACAAAAAATTTTTCAAAGGAAAATATTCCTAAATTCAAGGAATGTAATCTCGGTGCTAACATTGGTTTTTCGTTTAATATAAAAAACACACGATCCTATCACAGTTTTGTTCCCATTTCAAATAATAAGGATAATTTTTGGAAAAATAACCACCAAATGTACTACTTTCAAAATTTTTTTTAATTTTAACTTTTTCTTTATTACGACGTACCTACGTTTCGGCCTATATCCGCCCTCATCAGGTCTGTGTTTCATAAAATATAAACAAAAATAATTTAAATTTGTATATAAAAAATATAAGGAAAATAATAAAATACTTACAAATAAATATTAAAATTATAAAAGTCACATACAATTTCGTAAAATAAAACAGTTATTTATAGATAAAAACAAAATATTTTTAAAAACAGCAATTAAAATTAAAAACAATTAAAATTATCAGAATGCGACTAGTTTAAAAACAAAAAATAAAATGCAAATGACTAGAATTTTTAATCGTATATGGCTATACGATTAAAGCCATATTATATATTGTACATATAGCTCAATTTTTTTTATTAAAATTAAAAAACATGCAGCACACCCGTTTGTTGATTTCAAATGGAATGACTCAGAAACATAAATATGTTTATCCAAAGCACTTTTGTTACATAACTTTTTCCTTATGGGAATCCAGTGTTATCCATTAACATGTAAATCGTATTTATACATCCAAACGGGACACCAGGTATAGGCACCCTATATTAAATGTTCGTCTAAAAGCGAAAAAATTTTCAAAATCGGTTAAGTAGTTTATTTTTAACGAAGGAGTGACAAGAAGTGAAAAACGCCCTAACAAATTGACAAAAAAATGTTTACTTTCAAAATTCAGATATTATTTATTGACATAAGTACCTAAATATAATTGTTGTGATACAATGTTACATTTGACGGTGTAATGATGCATTATAGAATGTTTCAATTATTGCTTACAATCACATTCATCTATGCAAGAAGTTTTTTGGTGGATTTACGGATCCAGTCCAAATATCTTGAAATATCTATGAATATAACCCAATATTTCTTTTTTATTGGTTTATTGATTCTACTTTCTATTACACCGACCAATAACCATTTGTTTTTTTCACGTATTAATAAAGGACCGCCACTGTCTCCATGACCACCACCGCTCGGCCCTTCAAGGTCAAAGGTAAAGGGATTTTTTGTCGTTAATTGACATAATTTCTTAGCTATCTTGCATGCTGGGTAATCGTGCAATGTAACATTAGCTTCTTGTAAATAGTCATAAAAATCACCAAATTCCGTTGTACCCCAGCCAAGGATAGTGGCCTTTTTGCCTATGAGCTCATTATACATTTCGCGTGTTGGTAATGCTACGGGTGATCCGTACTTTGAGGGTACCCTTTTTTTTAGCTTTATTAAAGCAATGTCGTTGCTTGTAAATTCTTTTCGATTGTATCCATTGTGAATGATAAATTTTGCAGCTTCAATAGGATGTTGTTTTCTTTTTTTAAATTTTTTTTTATTACGTAGTTCTGGTCTGACTGGGCTTCCGAAATATGCAATAACTTTATTCTGAAAAGTAAGCAAATTATTAGCATCGTGATAACAGATAATAAAGTTAGATAGTTTTTCAACTAAGAGATGGTGCTTGATTTGTAAATATCTATGAAAATGAAGAGAGCAGGGGATAAAACTTGATAGCCTTCATTTTAGTGAATTAAGTTGGAGAGCAAATACAAAGTACGAAGACCACTTTCTTCCTCAACATTTCAAATATTTCATTTTAGTTTTTAATGATATTTAGGAGCGGCGTCCGCTCTAGCGTTTACGCCTCCCCGGGCAAAAGGGAATAATTCCGCCCCTGCACGAAATGAGCGACCTTTTTTTTTTTACTCGCCAGATGTGAAAATTGCGCCATCTTTTCTCTTTTTTTACACCGGCAACCTTTTTTTTTTGCTCGTCATCTGTAAAATGCCGCCGATATTTTACAAGATTACCGCCCTTTTTATTTTCCGCCCCGGGCATATCTATTTTTTTTTTTACCCGTCACTTGTATACTTGCCACCCTTTTTTACAAAATTTTAGCAAATTACCGCCTTTCAAATTTGCCACCGCCATTTTCTTTTCTAAAGGCTATCGGTTTCGTCTTTTTATCGTCTACAGGCCTAGCTGACGAATAATTTATTAATATAAAAGAGTACATAGATATAACAAAAATAAAAATACCCCTGTCGCAGCATCCTGCATAACATAGCTAGTTTCCGGTAATAAAAATTAGTTTTTCTCGGTAACCAGTTTATACAGAATGATTGTTTAAAATCTTTTTTATTTGATTTTTGCTCCTCTTTCTAACGGTGTAAAAAAATGTTGCAAAAATTTTTGAATTTGGAAAATTTTGGCAAACTTACTTGTCTTTAATTCCTCCCGTATCCAGCAACTTCTTTCTGTATTTTTCCTCAACATTGTTTTTAACAAAATAATTTTACGTTTTGAACGTAATTTTTATTTATAAATAAGTCCTTTAGTTGCTTCCTCTTATCTTTCATTTTATCAAAAATCAAAAATATCGCATCAATAGATTGTATAACAGGATTTATTAATGGTAAATTATTTAATAATCCCATCGTAAAGTAATATTTAAATAAAATAACAATTATTAACAAAAAGAAAAAAATAATACCTAAAGTGACCATAAATATTTTATTTAACAATTATTAACTTTATTACATTATTTACCATGTCCCTGCCACTTTGCATATAGTCCATTATAAAAAAATGGACCGTATTCTGACCCGCTGTAACTAATATACCAGATGGCGTTGATGTACAGGGAGTTAAAATTAGAGTCGGGACATGAGTTTCGATAGTTCGCTATTTTTCATCAGATTCATCTAAAATAAATTGGAAATAAATTAAAAAAAAAAAAATACTTCAACTCAACCTAGAAAGATTAATTAAATTAAAAAATTTTAATTTTTCGTTAACACATAACTTGGTAACGATACTTTTGTACTCAATCATATGATAATTAATTTTGACATCCATTTGATGAAAAATGCTCACATGTCCCAACTCTAATTAGTATACTCCCCTACCATCAGTGCCACCTAGCAAACTGTGACAGTCATTGGCCCGTCCTTGAAAACAAGTGGCAGGGACATGATTATTTACTTCTGTCAATTTAAATATGTTTCAGATTTTTACCACAGGAGTGCGCAAGAGAACATATTAACGCACTTAACTCACCTAACATAATATACAAATATAAACATAATTTTTTTTTTAAATTCAAGGCGCATTAAACACCTTTGTGAACCTAGCATCCCACTTTTAGTAAATAAAATTTTTAAAATATAAACTGATAGTATTGCGTTTGTAGTTGTTTGTAGTACCTAACAATATTTCCGTTTGTAGTTCATCCCATTACAGTATTAAAATTTTTAAAAAATGGCTGCAGCCCACTTTAAGATAAACATTTTTTAAAAATTTTCTCTAATTTAGAATCGTTTGTAGTTGTTTGTAGTAACTTTCTTTTCGCTTGTAGTTGAACAGTTTCAAAGTTACAACAATAAGTATCTTTTGCAACAATTAAATAAACGGTTTTTTTGTTATTTATAAAGATATTTGAAATTCACTTGTTCCATCAGTTCCAGAATCGTTTGTAGTTGTTTTTTGTGACTTTCCTTTCGTTTGTAGTTGAACAGTTTCAAACTTACAACAATAAGTATTTTTTGTAACAATTAAATAAACGGTTTCTTTTCTCATTTATAAAGATATTTGAAATTTGCTTTTCTAGTCAGTTCCAGAATCGTTTGTAGTTGTTTGTAGTGACTTTCCTTTCGTTTGTAGTTGAACAGTTATTTATTGTATAAGTCAAGCAATTTTTGAGGGTTGAAGTATGGAACGAAAATTTTCGCCTGCCCGGGGACCCGACATATATATATATATATATATATATATATATATATATATATATATATATATATATATATATATATAGGGGAAAGTATCATAAATCGTACCGTTGCCTTAATCGTACCATGGCAAAGGCAAAATTTCGTATTAGAATGTATTTTTTTGACATCTGTCTGTTGTCATTTAAGTTATTTTATAAAATAATTGTCATAAAAATTAACAGCTAGCAGTGTAAACAACGAAACACAAATTTATAACAATTTTAAGTTTTGACCAGTGTTTCATGTAAATTTTGAGTCATTTTTATAAGACTTTGTTGAAGAATATGGTAGATATTAACAACTATTTTGAAATTTATTCAGTAAAGTAATACATTAGTTTTATTTCCAACTAATTTTTATTTTCCTAACCTCATTAGTTAATGTAATATACTCTTTTTTTCAAAAAGTAACATAGTTGCCTATATTGTACTAGTACTGGTACGATACAGAAAACTGATAACACGTAATTACCTAAATCGTACCCTTAAAAAGTATTAACAAAAAATTGCGAAAGTAAAATAACTAAAATTATTTCGTTTGCATTTGTAACCTCTATTATATTTTTAGAATATATTATAATACCTATAAAAAATTTTTCTTTTTTTTAGAATAAATATGTGTGAGAAAAGAAAATATTACAATTGGTCAGAAGCAGATATAGAGATTGCTTTAAAATTATACTGAAATAAGATGTATGGCTCTAATGAATGTTATGTTATTTATATAAAATTCTAAAACCTATATTTAGAAGGCACTTAAAATGTTAAGTTTTGGAGTTAAGGACCATAAATATTAACAGGACGCCCGATAATTTTCAATAAATAAATAGAAGGCTACATACTAACATTTGAAGAACGCTTCTTTGGCCTTAACATATTTAATGTACGAAGATTAACATATTAAGTAGTAAAACGAAACAAAATTCCTCATAATTCTAACAAAAGTAACGTAATGGTTGAGAAAAAGTGGGTCTACTGTTTTATGAGTCGATATCCCAATTCGCATTTGATGATTTTTTTGTTTTTAATAAAACAATGATTTTTTAAAAAATATGAGGATATTTCCTTTGTCACTTTATGTCTAAAACAAATTCTGTTTTTAAAATTTAATAGCATTTATTTAAGTAATATTTGTTGGTACGACTTAAGAATCTTGTGGTACGAATTATGAATCTAGTTTCCTAAATTGATACCAATTGCACTAACCTTAATTTTTATATTTTTTAAGCATTTTTGATTTAGTTTTCTTATTAAAACATGACAGGATGGATAGAAAAAACTTCAAAATTTCATTCTAACATAAAATTTTTGCCAAATTTTTAAAAATATTTCCATAAAATCAGAAAATTCACAAAGTGGTTTCAAATTAGGCAACTCTCCCCTATATATATATATATATATATATATATATATATATATATATATATATATATATATATATATATATCGCACCATTAGTTCAATAGGGTGATATGTGCAAATTTTTAATTTTGAGATATTTGAGAATAAAGATTTAAAAAATTCATATAAATGAACCTAGTGCATGAAATTTTTTGAAAATTTAGCAATTTATTCTTACACTCGCTCTTTACTTATTATAATAATTAGATTTTCTTTAGTTCAATTAGGAAAATTTTTTTTGCAGTTATAACCGCGAAAATCAATAGCATAACAAAAAGAAAATTGATTATATAGTGAGAGCAATGTGGTTACAAAGGCATTTGTAACTTCTATGCAATAATTTTCTTCGTATAAGAAATTACTTGTAAAATTTTTGGAAACATATGATATGTAAAAAAAAAGGAAATGTGGAAATGGTGTTTATTTTTCAAAAGTTAAACTATCAACTTAATGTGGCAAAATATATGTATACATATAATATATTCTCACATTTTATGTAAAAGTTAAATTATGTATTTAAAATAACATTTTTAGATATACATTTTTAAATAAAGGCTTGTACATTCTAACATTTTATTTAAAAATTAAATAGTTTTTCTTGAAAATATAACATGCTTATATTTCTTTATTTTTTATTTCATTTTATTTTTTAAATTTTATTGTAAATAAGCTTAACTTAAATGAAACAGAAATATAATAAGTGCTTTGCGCTTATTTTATTTAATAGTTACAAATAGTTTTTCTTGATTATTGATATTGTTAAAAATAGGTAATTTACAATTTTTACTGAATTGTTTTCAAAAGCTTCCTTAGGCTAATCTTCATCCGTTATGTTGAACTGCCCCATACCATATGTTCAAAATTTATATTTAAAGATCGACTAGACCGATGAGGGTCTTTGGATTACTGCACGAAAAATTTACAAAACCATCAAGTAATAAAATTGTTATTATATTATATACTTGACATAAGAGAAAAACGTGATAAACTGATCAAGTTCTATTTAATTTTAATTGTTCGGAAATTACTATGTAGCTATACCTCATTTCAAATACAATTGATCCTGAGTTATCGTTAAAAAATTAAATAATTCTTATATTCGATACAAATCAATATTCTATTCTTTTCTAAAAACAAACTGCAACTTTAAAATTTACGTAAATTCAATAATAAAAGAGATAAAACCAAGAAAACAGAAATTATTTAAATTCAGTGATGAAGCATGGTTAAATGTAAGTAAAATGAACCGTATTTGAATTTCAATATAGGTTAAGTATACAATATAACTTTTGTGTGTAATGATTAGTTTATTTTCCACGGGGACCTTTCGTATTTATATTCCACAGAATCGTTTAGTCGGGATACGCACTATGCCACCAGCTATTCCAAAACATGTGAGCGTCAGTACTGAATAGAATTGAAATCGCTTGCCTAGTTTTGACGTTATTGAACAATTTATTAGGTTTCCCATTCGAACCTATAATCGGGATAAAAATTTCCTGTTTGTTATTCCAAAATATAAAAGTATTCATATCAAATTTGATTTAAATGGAATCAGTAGTTTTAACATTAATTAGTTTCATATTCATATCCCTTAGGAACTTTCAATCGGGATACAAAATATCCCAACAGTTACTCTAAATCTAAATTAAATTTAATTGAAATCTGTTCAATAGTTCTGACGTGATTGAATAATTTAAATTGTTTCCTGAGGGAATCCTTAATCAGGATGAAAATTATCGTATGTGTTGTTCCATAAGGTATAAGTATCCATGCTAAAACTGAATGAAATCGTTTCAATAATTTTGGGCTGACTGAATAATTTATTTGGTTTCCCATGGGAACCTATAATCGGGATAAACATTTTCTGTTTGTTATTCCAAAGCATAAAGGTATTCATACCAAATTTGATTGAAATCGGTTTTGTAGTTTTGATACCACTTAGTTTCGTATTCATATCCTGTAGGAACCTTCAACCAGGATATAAATTATCCTATTAATTATTCTAAACCATATAAGTATCCCCTCAAAATCTTATTGAAATAGGCTTAGTAGTGAAGACATTATTTATTTTAGTATTCACAACCCACGGAAACTTTTAAACGGAATAAAAATTTCTTATCGGTTATTCCAAAGCATATTTATGTAAATATCTAAACTTGCAAAATCGATTCAGTAGTTTTTTGACATCATTAGTTTCGTATTCATATCGTGTTTACTTTTGCAATACATATTTTCCTGTAAGCTGATTTGGTTATATTGCCAAAAAGCATTACACTTCACAATTTCTCTAAATGAGTCTAGCGAAATTATAATAACCCTAAAATTTACTAGGTGTATTGTAAGAGACAACATTAGTTGACAATATTTGGTTTTTTTATATTTTATAATTTGACTAGAGTTATTATAATAAAACGGTTTTGACAATATAGCTGCAACATATGCAACAGCTATACTGTTTATCTCGCATAATACCTTTATGGTACCTAATACATAAATAATATGATATACTTGAGAAGAAATCGTAGCCTAACTTAATAACAAAAATAAAAATATTGCTACCTATGTATGTATGATAAGCATACCTATATATCCTATATATTATTCAAACATAAAATGAATTTTATTTTTAGTTATCGTTGGATATAACAACAAACGTTTCTTAATTGATCTTGAAATTTTATTGCATTGTATCTATATTCACCAATTCAATGAAGTGATATTAACTAATATGACTTTATTTTATAAACTAATGTTAGAAAAAGGTCAAAAATTAGTAAAATATTGTCAGATATGTCCTAATTGTCTTAATAAGATTTAAATGAGGGAAAAATTCCATAAAGTTATAACTACAGTGACTGTATAATATTCTTTATAACAGTGTGGCCATTGGAACCATATCCGCCATATTCAGGCCAAATTTGAAGTGAGTAACCGTAGTAACAGAATAAACAAGGTATACAAATTCAATGCATTTGGCCTGTTAATGGCGTCAATCAATCAAAAACTAGACCTACTAATGGCCACACTGTTATCAAGTATATTATAAAGTCACTGTAGTTATAACTAAAGCGAGGAATTGTAGTGTAGTATAAATCATTATGTCAAAAAATTGAATCCTTTTCCAGGAGCGTAAAAACAAGTATGAGGGGTTAAAAAATGAAAATAAACTGTAATTTAAAAACTATAGTCATTTACAAATTTTCATAACCTTATCATAGGAATCGAATAATTAAATCAAAATCAAACCAAAGATATAATTATATTAAAAAAAAAAACGGTCGTGAGCAGCGGAGCCCCATCATGGAAGTCGAATTTTTCCTTTCATCTTCGGTATTGAGTGACTACAAGCGAAATGTAATTGAAAGTCCACAAGCGATTTGTGATTTTGGTGGTTCCAAAACTGATGATGAGTGTCTGGTTGATCGGGGCTTTAAAAAAAGGTTTTAAGTTTTTAAGGGCTGAATGTCAGTAAATTTCAATTTTATGCCGATAGCAGTTAACAGGGAAAAAGCCAACACAATTCGTACGAGGGCATTCCTACCCACGCTTATCCGCCAATTGCCTTTGTGTTTTATTTTTAAATATTAAAAAAGGAACTTAAATAGTAAACTGGAAGGCTTTTATGAAGATATTTTTTCTTTCCAAAAAAATCCAAAATATCTATTTTATAAATAATAAAAATCCAAAATTCCTAATTTATAAATAAACAGTGACTTTAACAACATTTTTAAATTATTTAATATGTATGTATTTCATTTCTTAAAAAATTATGTTCATTTTTTTTTTATTTTAAATTTTATAAAATTACTATTCGCCTATTTGTATTTAAAATAAAAGTAATGCATTTACATAAAATACATTTAATAATAGCATTCAATTCCGATGTAAAAATGGGAGAAGTGGGGGGAAAAGTAATGTGGACTCCCTAAAAGGTACTAGCTGGATACTAACTGAATACATGTACAAAATTTCAGCCCTCTAGGTTTCCTTAGAGAGTCTCTATACGTGTTACAAAACAAGCAAAAAAATTAAGGAAATATTGGCGTAAAAATCGTTGGGGTAAGGGTTAAAAGTTGAAACCTCCAAAAAACAGTGTCTGGCTATTAGCTTAACCTGTACACAAAATTTCAGCCCTCTAGGTTTATTTGGGGAGATTTTGACCCGAACGAAACTGTTAAAAAACAAGAAAAATCATGTTCTTTTAGGTATAAAAATGGTGGGGGTAGGGGTTAAAAGTCGAGACCCCTAAAAGGCACCCCCTTGATACTAACTCAATCCGAATACAAAATTTCAGCCCTCTAGGTTTATTCGGGTGACCTGTGCGAGTGGTACAAACTTCGAAAACGTCGAAAAACCATGAAATTGTAGCTTAAAAGTGAGGGGGGTGGAGGTAAAATATTAAAACCTCCAAAAAGCATAACCTAGGTACGAACTCTATCAACACACCAAATTTAAACCCTCTACGTTAATTCTGGTGGGCTGGAGGCGTGTTAGATCCAGCTAAAATCGTTTTTCCCCCCCTACTCCCTCCAAATCATCCTAGGAAGCTGAATTTTGGATATGTTGTAGATAATTCACCGAAACATTATTTCCAATCAGTTTGGAAAAGTTTTATTGTTTTGCCGCCCCCCACCACCCCCTTAAAAGTTGGGTCGGATCAAAAATTTTCCCAAAATTTGACCCCACTTTGACAGTATGAGGTGCCTCGAAAATGAGCCCCATTTACCAAATTTCATCTCTGAACTTCCATAGGGGGGCCCTACACAAATTAAAAGGTGGCGGGAAAATATATATATATATATATATATATATATATATATATATATATATATATATATATATATATATATATATATATATGAGAGGTTCAGAACTATAGTGTTGTAAGTCAATTTTTTTTAAGATTGGAGATATTGTGAAATTATTGCTGTTTAACCCGATCTTTATTCAGTGCCAAAACGACGAAGCCGGTAGAGACCATTACTTTACCTTAGCTCCATATAATTACTATAATTCATTCATACTTTAACGTTAAATAACTTAAAACAACATATTTTTACTTACACCACTATAGTTCTGAGCCCCTCATATATATATATATATATATATATATATATATATATATATATATATATATATATATATATGTATATATATATATATGTATATATATATATATATATATATATATATATATATATATATATATATATATATATATATATATATATATATATATATATATATATATATCAGACATTTTTTTTGCTACATATTCGTGTTCTACGGGTCCGAAAACGGATAGCGGCCCTACTCTCACCTCTCGCCGTTCTGGTCGTATAGACTGTATAAGTCTAATTTTTTCAAGGAAAAATTCAACTAAAAATATTGCTTTTAGAATTTATATTCATATTAAAAATTAAAGACAAGAGTCGAATACAGAGCGGGTGAAGCCACGGGTCACAGCTAGGTATATATATATATATATATATATATATATATATATATATATATATATATATATATATATATATATCATATTGACCGAAACATGTCATAAGAGATTTCATATTTAATAAATGTGGTATTTTGTAAAGTGTTTTTATTTACTAATATCAAATATTGAATACCATAAAGGCATAAAGTAACGCTCAAATCTATTAAATTTAAAGTGTGTGTATTTATTTGTTTCTACATAGGTCTCTTGTTCAAATCTGTACAGGGTAAAACCGGCTTATATATGATTTTGACTTGGATAGGTGTATATGAACTAAACTGATTTTTTATTAATTGCAAAAAAGATGCTGCGTAGTCATAAAAGGGCTACTACTAGTAAAAGAAATTGGACTTTAATAACATGAGAAAAGCCGTTGAAGACGTATTTGACGGAACCATGGGGTACTTCAAAATTGCTCAAACATTTCAGGTATCAAAAACAACGTTATACAATATTGAGTCAACAAATTCAAACAAAAAACTGATTTGGGTTTTTCAACAATCAAAAGTTTAAATACTTAAATAGTGGTTTGAATTTATTTTTGTTATTGGAACTATCCCAAATATGTTGATGTGATTATGTTCCTTATCCCTTTCGCTCCCAATGAGACATATGTCTCCCCACAATTTTAAAAAAAATTATATTGGGTTGCTAGCCAATACTATCTTCCGTAAGATATTAGGATTTCATAGAAACAATCTTACTACGAAATCATTATAATTTACCGTTTTCTGTTATCGAAGTGTGACCAACCCACACTTTACGAACATTTGTATTTGAATAAGACGCCCATATTTGTTTTTGAATTAAGGGAAATTTTTTAAATAGAAAGTAACAAATTTAAAAAACAACACTTAAAAAAAATTGCTAATTATTTAATAACTGAACGAACTGTCATCAATTTATTAAAAATTAATTCGGTTTTTCTGTTATTTTAATTATCAAAATTAGAAGCAAATGAAAAAAAAATATCGACACCAATGTGTAAACCTAATTTTATGTAAAATTACTTTGAAAATTTCAATATTAGTTTTTCTCTTCTATTTTATACAGACATAAGTGTATTTATCTCTTTTTATTGTACTGAAATTGAAGTTTCATAAGTTTTATTTTTAGAACCATCGTTTTTACACCTGATAAAATGTAACAGGTGTAAAAATAATGGTTAGGGGTTGACGAAGAGGGGTAGCCGACATAAAAGAGTTAGAGGAACTATTAATTGTTTTCTTTAAGAAGAATTTACTAATGTGGTTATTTATAAATAATTAGTGTAATAAATAATAATTATAATATTTCTATAATTTTAATAAATTCAAATGTAAACAGCCTGATATAGTTTTGTGGAAATCATTTGATAATAAAAGTTGATTCAGTATTTAAGTATAAATTTTAATTTGAACCTTGTAAATAAGTCCTACAATTCAGGTGAGGTGTAAAATTAAAATTTTGTGTTTAGATGCAGTAACTGACATGAATTAAATAAAGGTGAAAATTGTGAAAAAACTGAAAAAACATTACATTTTAATTGTTAAAATGTAAATTGTTTAAAAGTAGTCATGTGCGTGTTAGACACGCATCAAGGCAGGATTTCGTAGTACTCGTAGTAATTATAGTAAATTATTAGTCGGGTAACAAAAGGGTAACAATAGTCAGGGTCGGACCTAGAGTTATTAGGAGGGGGGCAAATTTTCCTATTGGCGCCCTTCGCGGTAAAAATGTAAAATAAGAAATTTTGGTGTAGCGATATTTTAAAAATTTTTCAACTGCCCCCTATCAGAAATGGACAGTGTTGACCCTTTTTTTTGCTCATCAATTCCTTCTCCAGGGAAAAATTTCTAAAATATCACTGTGCCAAAAAATATTTTAAACATTTTCACCGTTTTGGTGCCCCTCAACTTATGTTTTTTGGCACCCCTAAAAGCTTGCAGGGGGGCACATGCCCCTGCTGCTCCCCCCTTCCTAGATCAGGCCCTGAGTCTATTGTTACCCGAAAAAATAATTATTTTACTATAATTTAAAGGATATATATGTATTTTACGTCTAGTATTTTTAAACTAAGCTCATAAATAACATTTTTCGTTTTGTCCCTGTTCATCCGCCTGTCCTGATTCATCCCTGTCTACGGTAATATGTATAATGTATAAAGGTGGGCATTCTAAAAAAACGGAAAACAAAAATGGAAAGTTTGGTAACATTTTATGGATGGGATCGGCAAATGTTCGGTATTCTTATTAAATTTTTTTTTTTATGTAGTAGGTAAAAGGTTTGTATACTCTTATTAGCCCATGCGCACACGAAGAACTTTTGTTACCGTAATATTTTTGTCACTCCTATTTAATTTGTGTGTTAAAAGCAGACAATAGAGTTAGCTCTCTTTCTAACACATATAACAGATAGAAATGACAAAGATGCCACGGTGACAAAGGCCCTCCGTGTGCGCATGGCGTTATTAAAAAATTATAGGTTAATTTTAATATTAACGCGTAGATGACTATAACCTACTATGACGGAATTCCCAATTAGTACACTTATTATAGAATTGTTGACACGGTACAGCGTTGTGTCACAGTTAGTCAGTTTAACTTGATGTTGTGCGGTGCTCATGACCGTCAACGTTTTAAATAAATGCAAAAAATATTTTATCTCGAATTCTTGCTACTGTACTACGAAATCCTTCCTTGGTGCGTGTCTAACACGCATTTGACTACTTTTTCTTGTATTTTAAGGCAACCTTATGATAAAAGCATATAATTTTTATGACAAATAAGGTGTTAAAGTATCAGCCAAAAGCTGGACATTGAGTGAATATATGAATATTGGTGTATGTTTAAATACGGATAAAAATCCGCCATACCACTAATAATGTTTCACAGGCACTCGATAACATTTGAAATTAAAAGTATAAAACTGCGTCTCGCATTAGAGAGAGGTTGTGTTTGATTGATTGCTGAATTGGAGCGGCACTCGAACAAGTGATCGGTGGCCTAGTTGGTAAGGCGCTTGGCTGGTAACCAAGAGATCCGGGTTCGAGTCCCAGCCGATCCAGTTTGGTAATTTTTCAAACACTATGCCAATTTTAATTAACAAATAAGACGGTTTATAGATTAAAGTGGTGCAAGTTTTAACTAAACTATTGTTCTTTTTGAATGTAATTGTATTTTTGCAAGTAAAAATTAAGAAGTTATTTTTGAAAAGTTATATCTTTTTAATTTTAAATGTTATCGAGTGTCTGTAATGCATTAATAATGTTTCACAGGCACTCGATAACATTTGAAATTAAAAATATAACATAACTGTGTCTTGCATTAAAGAGAGGATGTGTTTGATTGATTGTCGGACTGGCACTCGAACAAGCGGTCGGTAGCCTAACTGATAAGGCGTTTAGCTAGCACCAAGAGATCCGCGTTCAAGTCTCAACTGATCCAGTTTGATAATTTTTCAAACACTACGTGAATTTTAATTAAAAGCTATATTATAATTTATTTAAAAAACATGGGATCTTTGCTTTGTCATTTTTTACAACAAAAATCGTCTAAACACCAGTCGATTTCGGCCATTACGCCATCATCAGGTGAAAAACAAAACTAAAAACTATATATATATATAACATATATATATATATATATATATATATATATATATATATATATATATATATATATATATATATATATATATATGTGGTTATAGGGAACCTGTTGGAACCTTAAAAAATAGGTTGTTATAATCAGATATTTTTATTCTTATTTTATTTGTACCTTTCTCTCGTTGTTTTAATATAATCAATATTATTTTAATAAAATCAATAGAAATATCGTAGGCAACACATAGTATATAGCAAAGTATAGCAAACTGATTGAGAATTTTCATTCCTCTGCACTAATTTTTTTAAAACGGTTAAATTAAACTTACAATATTTTACATTTATATAATTTAAGAGGGTGACTCACTCCCCTCTCTATTGTTGCTCAAACTGAATTTTGAATTTGAGAAATTCATTCTTACGTTACGTTAATTGTCTTAAAATATTTTCCATGAAGGAGTTCTTGAATTACTCAAATAGTATGATTATGTCGACGCAATCACCCCCTTAGTTAACAAAAACAGATCAATTCGATTTTTTTATGTTGATTTAAAACTTGCAAATGAAATTTTAATATATTTTGTTTTTTACCCTCTTTTGCAAATTTAACCGTTAAATTTTAACGCCTAACCACCTTTGTTGACCTAGTTTACACCAACCCAAATTTTGTGGCCGTAATAATAATAATTATGTTCTACAAACTAGTGAAAATGCTAAAATTAATTAATTAATTTTTATAATTGTTCAAATTGTTCTTTCAATTTTAATATACTTAATTAAATAATTATCATTATTTTTAAGCTGATTTTATTTCCCGCACGCTGATTTGCTTATGGAACTGCTATTTCATTTACCGCACGGTTATTTTTTGGTTAACATAGATACATACAAACGTTCGGGAAATGGAACTTACTAGCACTGTCAGTAGCATCGGTAAGTACATATGAAAATACAGGAGTGTTTTTTTCTTTTCATACATTACACTGTCGAAAAAAGCGCCGTTTTCCTGTAATCTATGACTCTAATGAATCTAAGAGATCAAGTGGGAGGAATGTTTCCTTTTAGCAAATTTTGAGCTATACCATTAAAACCACTGGACCAAAAATTTAGAATCCTTAGAGGTAGCTCTTTCAAATGATACCTGACACAATATATTAATTAAAACTTTTCTTTTTAACCAAACTGACCCGCGGTTTAACAATTTTTTTTTGTAATTGTTTATTAGTGAAATATGGGCGCGTCATTAAGACCTAACTAAGAGATTTTCGAGAAAAACTTCTGTGACAGCCGGACGATCGGATACGGAAATGATCTTATAAGAATTCCGGTTTTTCCTTTCAAGGTACGAAATTCTAAAAATAATCAAAATTCTCGGTTCTAGAAATCGTGGACAGGTCTGGTAAATTTCGTAAAAATTGGATTATTTTTTTGAATGTTATCGTGCGGACACTGCAGAGACTTCAAGACAAATTTCTATCACAGTCGCGGACTCACCATGATAATCGCTGTAGGTAACAGCTGAATTTCTATAATAAAAATTCGCTAAAACTGAAAATTGAAAAAATGGAGCTATCAAATACTTTTTCTGAACGGGTGCATACTAGTTCGCTCCCGCGGTCAGATTTTAATCTTATCTTGAAAAAGGGTCGTAGATTAGTTCACTACCGACTTGTTATCTGCTGATAGGTAAAATTAATTACCTAAATGACGGTGGGGATATCCCATATAGTAAGATGCAAAGCAAATATTCGCAGATTAGTTATTATTTGTCGTCAGTCAATTGAAGATATAAAACTTGTTAAACAACCAATCTGTATAATTTTGTCATCGGTATGGAAGTATGTGAAATGGTAAGTGAAAAAGGCAAACCCATGTTGTTAATTGTAAATAATTATAAATATAATTTTCACAAGAATACAAAAAATTGTAATAAAAGCACAAAAAAGTGTATCGCAAGGCAATTAATTTGCGTAAGGAATTTGTAGAAGGAAAAATATCATTATTGAAACAAAATATATCTAATAGGTAGATTCGACATTGTAAAATTTATGTCATATGGGCCAATTCGTATCGGCATAAGCCCAAGCCGCTTGCGCTCATTTTGAATCAATTTGTGCTTGTTTTGAAACACATCTGGCTTGCTTTTGACATGTTTGTATATTCTTATCTCACTTTCCATGCTTTAGACTTTAGAGCAGCGGTTCCCAACCTTTTTTCTTTCACGTACGCCTTGGGGAGGTTTTTCGTTTATGAGTACCTCCTACCTCTTAAAATGGAGCCTTTAAGTTCTTGTTACCAGTATTCTTGTTTATTACCAATTTCTTCACAATCCTTTTTGAGATTATAATAAATAACAGGATTTTAAATAACAAGAGCCAATAATCACAAATATTCTATCCTGAATATTTGTGATTATTGGCTCTTGTTATTTAATTGTTATGAAATTGTTTCGTAGTAAGTAATCTTAGGGTGGTCGTTTTAAGTTGAACATCTTATAGAATAAAAAAATAAATAAAAATAGTTTCATCAGGTGGTAGTTAATTAGTTCCAACATAAAACTCAATACTTATAATCACCCTGACTCTCCTAATCGAGCTTTAAAATTATGGTCTGCTTTTAACCGCGTTTTAAATGAATAAGAGTTTTAGTGTTCAAGTATTTCTTTTCTTTTTCTTTCATTTCCCGTTTTAAATTATAATTGTTTGTAATTGAAGCATCTTACGTGTACGTAACATAGTTAACACATAGTTAACATATAAATTCGCCATTATCAATAATGTTTTCACGTACCCCTAAGAAGATCGCCACGTACCCCCAGGGGTACGCGTAACCCATGTTGAAAATCGCTGCTTTAGAGAGTAGGGTCAAGTATTAGCGTTCGGTATACATCGTATACACATTCTCATCCTTCTCTGTAGAACATGGAAAGTGAGATAGGAATATACAAACTATCAAAAGCAAGCTAAATGTACTTCAAAACAAGTACAAATTGATTCAAAATGAGAGCAAGCGGCTAGGGCTTACGCCGCCGCCGATACGAGTCGGCCCATAAATTTACACCAAATTTATAATGTATCTAATATTAATTAACGTAAGGAATTTGTAGAGGAAAAAATATCATTATTGAAACAAAATATAGTAACAAGATTCGACTTCCTAAATTTATGTCATATAAATTTACACCAAATTTATAATGTATTTAATATTGTTATAAAACACAAATAGTAACAAACATTTTTATCTTGCTGTTCAATTTGTGTAATTTCTCTTTCTTTGGGTTCTTAGAATGAACCTTAATTGCATTAGCATATAGTTACGGGAGCGAACTAGTGTACGGTCTAGAGGGGAGCGAGCTAGTATATACGGTAGTAGACAGGCTATGACAGAGCTGGAGCACCGCAAAACTAAGCAACTTGAACCCTTTTGCCAATGTTTGAAATCGTGTAACTTTACGGTACTAGACATTCCGAACTGATGAGTCATCAAACTGTATCCATGTGCAAACCTTAACCTTTGACCCGGCACGTACTGAGTACATGTATTTAAAATTTGTTGTTGACATTTGACCACAACACTCGCTCTTACTGTTGGCCTTGAAATTCCAAACACATGAGTCATCACCAGCAACCAAATTAATTTATGTTAACCCATTATGCGTCACCACAATTTAGTTATTACCCGCCATAGTTTTTGAATGCAAACCTAACGCATGCGCAGACTGAATTTTAGTATACGACGCATGCGCAGAGTGAATTTTAGGTTACAATTTGATAGATGGGGTACACTACCGCGTTAAAAATGTGGGGTTACCCTGACTCGGGGGTGGCCCCAAGCTTTTGACACCGTACTGTACTTAAATTTTTGGTACACTGCCGTGTCAAAAGTGCGGACCGCCCCTGACCAAAAAGGTATCCGATCACTTTTTGAAGCGCACTGTACTTATTTTTTGTGTGTACATGCAAGCCTTAGCCTTTAATCTCACTTAATTGAGTCATCTTAAACGAAAGGTACACTATCACGTCAAAAAGGTGGGATTACCCTAATCCAAGGGGTGGCCCCAAACTTTTGACACCGTACTGTACTTAAATTTTTGGTACACTACCGTGTCAAAAGTGTGGACCCCCCTGACCAAAAAGGTATCCGAGCACTTTTTGAAGCGTACTGTACTTATTTTGTGTACGTGCAAACCTTGACCCCAACACGCGCTTGCCTTAATTGCGTCATTTTAAACGAAAGGTACACTACCAAGTTAAAAATATGGAGAATACCCTAACCCAAGGGGCGGCCGCTAAATTTTGTGGGGGCACTGTACCAAGCGCTAGCCGCAATCATGACTTCAGACTCCAGACTCCAGAGTCCAGATTTCTGACCGCTACTGTACTGCCGGAAATTTGGGTGTCAGCTGTACTTGAGGTTTCTTTTGTATATGAGTCAAGTCTTTATAAGATTAATTTGTTTATTTAATAAAAACTCGTGACTTTATACGGTTTGAGTTTGTTTATTTAAGATTTTTTTAGCTGACTTAGGATGATGTAATTTCATGATATGTTTGCATCATAGCCAGAGGGGAATTTTATTTAAACGCAAGTCACAACTTGTCAGTTCCAGGAATTTGTTTACAATAATGTCATCGTAAATCATTAATTTAGCTATGTTTATTTAAGATTTTGCTGACTCATATTCAGATATTTTTTTAATTTGTTTATTTATATAAGTTTTAATTTAAAAAATGTTTATTTAAGATTTTGAAAACACAGCAATTTCTTTGTTTGATTTCAAATATGAAATAGTTTTCTCAGAATTTTTAATTTATGGTCTGATAATAATCGGAGGTTTTTTCAATTTGTTTATATAAGGTTTAATTTTAAAAAATGTTTGTTTAAAATTAGTCAGCAATTCTTTTATTAGGTTTCAAATGCGAAATAAATTTCTCGGAATTTGACATTTGACCTTCGGTTATTTGCGTTGTAAAAATTCTGAGCCAGCATTTTTTTGATTTCGCTCCAGAATTTTTCGAGCAGTCAAAATCGTATAAATTGAGGTCTGCGTGCCCCCTCAAATCACTTCTTCAGCAAACTTCAAGCAGTTAATATTGTTATTGTTGCAAGAATTTGTATTGAGGTTTTTTTTTTTTTAAATTAAAATACAACAATGGCTTCATTAAACGACGTGGCAACTAGAATGGTGGAAAATGTACGAAACGCGCTATCATTACTGGAAATGGATACCCGGGATGCAGATGAATTGGAAAAATGGATGAAACATACAAATACCAATATACGACTAATCAACAAGGCTATACGTGGAGCGGAAAATTTGGGACAACGGAAACACTTCGAGCCATGTGCGGGAAAAATGAAAGGATTTCGAATCAGAATGAAGGCGCTACGAAAACATGGTAAGTTTTTTCAAATATAAATTTATTTTTTAATGATTCTTTTTTTATAATTTTGATATATCAACATGGTAAGTTTTTTAAATAAATTTTTTTTTAATGATTTTTTATAAATTTGATAAATAATTTTTTTTATGTTGATTGTTTCAGGTGCCGGCATGAATCGAAATCAACGTAAAAGATCTGATAGAATTCAATGGGCTCACGTGGAATCCGCATTTGCAAGTCGAATACGAACGGGAGTGGTTACCAACATAACACACATAGAGCCAAAGGACTTTTTAGACGACGCTACATCGATGTTCACTCGGCGAATACAAAATATATTAAAAAAATACTTAACGATAAAAGATCAACACAACGTTTTGCGGGTTATTTGTGAAAACTGATGGTGACGAGGATAAATACGACATGAAACACTTCAATACACCGAATATCATAATAGATCGTGGAACAAACCTAAAACAGTGCTACATGGAACATGTACGGGAACCAATTTTGAGAAAATTGAGCGAGTTTACCGAGTCGGGGAGCGGATGAGCTTTATCAAGCATAATCAAACTGGCTGTGAACATCAACAAGTATACACCTTTCCGTGGATCAAGCTACATCGAATTACCTCAAGAAATAAAAACGAAAAAAGCATGTATCAACGTAAAAAACTTCAACGATGACGCCTGTTTCGCGTGAGCAGTGGTATCAGCACTTTATCCAGCAATGCAAGGGTGTGTTAACAGAACATCAGCGTACCCACACTACTCAACGGTGTTAAATTTAGACGGGATACAATTTCCAATGACGATCCAACAACTGAGCAAATTCGAGAAACAGAACCCAACAATATCAGTCAACGTGTTTATGCTAAAAAAACAAAATGGACATTTCGAAACCGTACCTGCTGCGTACTTTCGAAACGAGAGAGAAGAAACAAAACCACATAAACCTTTTAATGATCCAGAACCAGTATTACGAGGATGAAAACAACGAACAGGACAACGACAACGATCAAGATTTACGCTACCATTTCTGCTGGATTAAGGACTTATCAAAACTCGTGTCAAGACAATTATCAAAACATGACGGGAAAAAATACATCTGTGATCGATGCTTAAATTACTTTCATACGGAGGATAAACTGATTAAACATACGGAAAACTGCGTGAACATGAACAACTGTCGGGTGATAATGCCAGAAGGGAAAAGCAAATACATATCGTTCAAGAATTATAGCAAAAAAAACGTGTTCCATTTATAATTTACGCGGACGTCGAGTCATTCCTGCAACCTGTGACGGATAACGGAAATCAGAAGAATACAACAACGTACCAACAACATCGGGCATCCAGTATCGGTTACTACTTTCACTGCTCCTACAACAACCAACTAAGCTACTATCGATCATACCGCGGACCAAATTGCGAAAAATGGTTCGCGAAAGAACTGGCAACGTTAGGTGAAAATATCTTGGAACCCATATATGACAACATAATACCAATGAACGAGTTAACACCAGAGGAACAACAGCAACTTAAACAACGAAGTACCGGGTGCCACATCTGCGAGAAACCATTCAAACCTGAGGATATTGTGGTTCGTGATCATAATCACTTCACCGGCGAATACAATGGACCTGCGCACAAGGGATGCAACTTGAATTATAAGGATTTTCATATGATTCCTGTTGTATTCCACAACTTGAGTGGTTATGATGCACATTTCGTAATAAAGGATATAGCAACAGCATTCGAGGGACGTGTCGACTTACTACCAATCAACAAGGAACGATATATTGCATTCACTAAACATGTTACGGGCAGCGAAATTACATTTAGATTCATCGACTCTTTCCGATTTATGGCATCAAGTTTGGATAAATTATCTTCATATCTCAACGAGTTCAACATAGTTAAATCACAATTTCTGGATACCGACTACAAATTACTAACGCGCAAAGGTGTTTTTCCGTACGATTATATATCAGGCTGGGATAAATTGGAAGAAACATGTTTACCATCACGGGAGAAATTCTACAATCAACTCAACGACAACGATATCACCATGGATGACTATACACACGCACAAAAAGTTTGGGATACATTCAACATACAGACGCTTGGAGAATACTCGGATTTATATATGAAAACAGAAATACTACTACTCGCGGATGTTTTCGAGAATTTTCGGGATACGTGCATGCGCACACACGGATTGGATCCAGCTCATTACTACACGACACCGGGACTTACGTGGGATGCAACCTTAAAATATACAAAAGTGGAGTTAGAACTGATATCTGATGTGGATCAATTATTATTCATTGAACGTGGTATTCGAGGTGGATTGAGCCAGTGTAGTAACCGATACGCAACAGCAAACAATAAATATATGAACACCTACAATCCGGACGAGGATGGGCAATGTCACAATACTTACCAACGGGAAATTTCAAATGGATGGATAATACCGAGATAGATGTTCAACAAATACCTGATGATTCACCAATAGGATATTTACTGGAAGTGGATTTGGAATACCCGAGAGAACTGCACGATAAACACAACGATTTACCATTATGCCCAGAGAGAATATGTGCACCCGGTACTAAACAGGAAATGTTATTGGCAACGCTATACAACAAACAGAAATACGTGATACACTATCGGAACCTGAAACAATGTCTACAACACGGGATGAAATTAAAGAAAATACATAGAGTGCTACAATTCGATCAATCACCATGGCTTAAATCCTACATCGACTTGAATACAGCTCTAAGATAAACGGCGGGAAACGAATTCGAGAAAAATCTCTACAAGCTACTCAACAACGCGGTCTTCGGAAAAACGATGGAAAACGTACGGAAACACTCGATTGTGAAACTGTTAACGAAATGGTATGGACGATATGGTGCGGAAGTTATGATAGCAAAACCGAATTTCCACAGCCGCACCATATTTGACGAGAATCTTATTGCAGTCGAACTACGAAAAACGGAAGTGTTTATGAACAAACCAATATACGTCGGGCAAGCAATTCTGGATATTTCGAAAACATGTGTCTACGATTTTCATTACAACTACATACAGCCAACGTTCGGGAACAACAGCAAATTACTCTACACGGATACCGATTCATTGATTTACGAGATAAAATGCTCAGATATTTACGAAATAATGAAACGAGATATTCAATACTTCGATACGTCGGATTACAACGCGGATAATCAATATAATATGCCAAGAGTCAATAAGAAAATACCCGGGTTAATGAAGGATGAGCTAAATGGTCGAATCTTTACAAAATTTGTGGGTTTAAGGTCAAAAATGTATAGTTGTCAAGTGGACGGCGAGGATGACACGAAGAAAGCGAAATGTGTAAAGAACTCTGTGGTTAAGAAAACGATAACTTTCAACGATTACGTGGACTGTCTAAAACACAATACAATCATAAACCGACAACAAAACCTGATACAATCGAAAAAACATAACGTGTATAGTGTAACTCAGAACAAGGTGGCGCTCAGCCCGTACGATACGAAACGATATATTGTGGAGGGGGAAACGGATACTTTAGCATGGGGACATTACTCATTAAATTAGTACGCAAGTGGAAATGGCATCGTCATCATCGGCTTACTGGAAACGGCTACAAATATTTTCAAGTGAACTGGATAAATTACGTAAACGGGTTGATACCTACGAAAAAACAATTGATGCTATTGTAAAAATGCAAAATTTGAAATTGTCTGAACCGGAATCAATGGAGTGGGATAAAATGGATGTTTCAATTGGTGAATTTTTCGAACGTGAACCAATGCTGCTGAACGAACTGACTTTGGAAACATTTCTTCAAATCTACAAGTGGATCAGTTTGAATGTGTTGAAAAGTTATGGTGCGAAAATCATACAACGCGCCTGGATTTTTTTACCAGCCGATTATCGAGCCATGTTTCAAGAATGTGAACCATGTTTTGAACATTATAATCGACCCTGGCAACAAGATCATATTGATGGACCACCTGGTTTGAAAATTCGCTGTGAAATGTGCAAGAATGGTGTGAAAATGGAGGAAAACTTTCAACCGCCTGTTGGTGAACCATTGACATTGGCAACACGGATTTCACACGTTGAAGACATATTTCTAACTCATCCTTATTTGTATACAAAAGTCAGAAACTTCGATATGTTATTATACTTAACAAAACAACTATTGAAATATGATATTTGGGTGCAACATCTGTATGCATATATGATACCCGAATATGCACAACGAATTTGTCAAGTATGGGATCAGTTACCTGAAAACATGAAACAGTTACGTTCGGGTGTTATTGAATATATAAAAAAATCATACAATTTTTAATATTTATTTATTGTAAAAAATATTTCATATACATTTATTTTAAAAAAATATTTCATATACAAAACATTTATTGTAAAAAATATTACATATACATTTATTGTGAAAATATTTTGTATTCATACTTATATTTTAAAAATAAAGAACAATAATTATTTACATATATGTGTTATTTATTTGAAAGAAAAAACCTTTTTATCTTACAGATTATCAAAAATTAGATTGTTTAAACAATATCAGATTCTTGAATCCAGCTGTTGTTATCCGATGGGAAACCAAGCCACTTGACTAATACTTTCCCATCACGTCTCTTCAGAATTCGTTCCACGAGGTACACATCAGGATATTTAACTTTCTGTAGTTCATACTCGTAAAAGATGCCTCGGATAGGCCGTTGATTGATATCTTCAAGTAGATATGTGACCGGATTTATATGTTGAACTTTGACGATTTTAAAAATTTCCGTAGACCAATTCGGTGTGTAGCCTTTTTCAAAGATCGATTTAAATTTGCTAATTCGAACAAAGTGGTTAACTTTATACTTGGCTGCACCAGCAATTTTTATATTAGTGTATACATTAGATAATAAATATGCCTCATTATCAGCAGTGACATCTCGTGGAGCCATTTTGATTGTACGATGCTTTGTTCTATTATATTCATCAACTAAATCGTTAATTAATTGCAACCATTTATAATTACCGTTTAGAGAAAAAGCACGCCAAAGTTTATTTTTAATGGTACGATTAAAACGTGCAACGATTGAAGCTTTTAACGTACTATACGTAGAGTAATGATTAATATTATGTTTTTCCATTAACGCCTTAAAGTTACTATTAAAAAATTCTCGGCTGTCGTCTGTTTGAAGGTGCTTCGGTGTGCGCTTGCTCTGTTTGAATATTGATTCCATGGCAGCAGTAATAAGCGCTCCAGATTTATCTTTTACCGGTACAGTCCAAGCATACTTCGAAAATGTGTCAATAGCTGTCAACAGGTACCTCTATATCCATAATTTTCTTTCGCATAAGCACCCATTTCAACAGGATCAGCCTGCCATAAATCATCAATACCCTTAGTTATAACACGACGCCTTTTGAAATTTTTACGAGCCGGTTTGTGTAATTCGCTTACAACTTGTTCTTTAACTTTACTCATCTTCAACTGTTGGCATGGTATTTACAGTGAGTTGTTTATATAGGTTCGAAATAAATTGTATTTTATTTTCTAATTGCTTGAATTTAACGTGAAATTCCTCTTTAAATACCGCATTTGCAATAGTTTCCATTACCATTTTCAACTCATTATCCATGTTCTCCAAATGACTAGGTTTTGCGGCCACAATTGATTCAAATTGTTTATGTGAATTTTCAAGTGTTGTCACACCGTCCGAAATTTTAGCAGGCGCTTCATTAAGAAAAGCCAAGCTAACAGCATCAGCTTTATGTTTAGGTGTGCGAACGTTCGTCAGACGTTTACCTTTCATATCGTAATCACCATTCGTTGTTAAATTAATGGAAGCGGCCTTTCCGCCACTGCTGAATCGACCGAATTTGTCAACGCTCATGTTTGAAATGACTATCTAATCAGATTGATCACCTGTATTTATTCTATTACATCAGCCTCGCGCAATTCCTCTAAAATGGCTTGTATCTCATTTTGATGATTGATGTGTCCAGCTTGCTGTAATGCAACCAATAATATTAGCCTATCGATAAGTTCGTCTATATCATTCCAATAACGATAATCAATCGTTTGATTAGCATCATAATGCATTAAACTGGAACCGGTTGGTTGTCGTTTGGGTGTTGACGTGTACCTTGGTGACGATGGAAAAAGTTTTTTTATAATTATTCTATACTTATAACTTTGATTTGAATTAACTGGTGCATTAATATTATAACTTCTTTTATGCGCATTAGTACTTTTTAAAATGGTCTTATAAGTATCTAAATCCGACTCTGTGTATACATGATGATTTGGATATTTTTTAAACATTAACTCAAAGAGACCTTCAGTACCGGGGTAAACGATGTTGTTAATAATAAAATTATCATCAATTATATCCAATTCAGAATTACCAATCATCCATTTGTTTGTTTGCTCATCTATACGCGGTCCATAGGTACGATCAAGGGTTCTTTTAGCTCTACGTGTGGTTGCTAACGTGAGATATTTTTCAGCTAGTGCACCAATGTGTTGCACACATAAGGTGTTGCTGTAGGTTGACTTGTTGTAGGTTGACTACTTTGTTCCATAAGCGTTGACCTAAATATCTCAGTATCATCATCATTACTAAGAAAATGTGACTTTATATCGACATCAGAATCGGTTGAAAAACGTGCTTTTTTAATTTTAGGTTTTTCATCTTTAAGCAAGAAACTTTTTATTGGTTCGTTTCTTATTTCAGCAGCTAGTTCCTTAAGTGGCTCCGTTATTGGCTTAAATGATTCTTGTAAATTTTTCTCTCGTTTAAACTGACTATCTTTGAGCGCACGGTATTTGGCGCGTATAGATTTTGTAGCATTGATGATTTTTCGTTTTAGCTCCCGTTCGCTATCCATAGTGTGTGCGTGCTTATGCTATTACAGTTTACTAGCAAATGTGCAGTGTGAACGTGTACACAGCCATTTTATAGCTTTTTCGAACCGAATTGATGAACTGAACAGAGATTTCGGTTGAACCGCACACTATTTCGGTCGAACCGCACACTATTTCGGTTGAACCGCACACTATTTCGGTCGAACCGCATACGTTTTCGGTCGAACCGCACACTATTTCGGTCGAACCGCACACTATTTCGGTCAAACCGCACACGTTTTCGGTCGAACCGCACACATTTTCGGTCGAACCGCACACTATTTCGGTCGAACCGCACACGTTTTCGGTCGAACCGCACACATTTTCGGTCGAACCGTACACTATTTCGGTCGAACCGCACACTATTTCGGTCGAACCGCACACTATTTCGGTCGAACCGCACACTATTTCGGTCGAACCGCACACGTTTTCGGTCGAACCGCACACATTTTCGGTCGAACCGCACATTATTTCGGTCGAACCGCACACATTTTCGGTCGAACCGCACACATTTTCGGTCGAACCGCACACGTTTCCGGTCGAACCGCACATGTATTCGGTCCAACCGCACTGCATCAGTAGGTATGGGGCCACTTGGCAACGCAGTGTAATTGCCTATATTCAGGGGCAAGTATTTGAATATTGATGCTGAGTAAGTATACTATTATCTGGCAATGAACTATATGTAAATGGTAAAATGAGTTAGTCTATTTCGGTTCAAAACATAATGGTATTTCATATAGAAATAATCTATATGTTATTGATCAGTTTTTAATTTGAATAAAGATATCGAAATTTTTACGATACCTTCCGCTATTCAACTCACTGTCTTTATCTATAACCAAAAAGTTGAACCTTTCACGCTAACATTCATTGCAAATTTCTTTAAACTGATCGAGTGACATGTCACTACCTACATGCTCTTGGAAAACATGTTTGATATTAGTCAAATCTTGTTTAAATAAAACTATTAAATTAGCATTATCTCTAAGTAATTGTTTTGGTATGAAACTGTACGTCTGACAAAGATAGAAGACTGAAACATCTTTATGACGCCCCATACTGAAATATGCTCTAATATTATTTTGTTTATCCGTTGCAACATCGTCAAATATAAAAATTGAATTATTTTTTACATCTTCTGGCGCTATAACATCATCATTATTAGAAAAAGTAAAATATCCTAAACCCCTTATCGGTTTGAGAACGCGTTTCAAATACTCATACTTTGGTTGACAGAGTGATTTTGAATAGAAATAAACATTTTCGAAACTTAATCCATTCGGATGTTCTAATAAATTTAATAAAATGCTAGTCTTGCCACACCCCGAAGGACCAGAGATTATACATCTTATACTATTCGGTAATAAGGGGCCATGCTTTTTTCAGCTAATGTGGTTGATACAAAATCCATATTTTTGATTGGCAGTTCAACATCTTGTTTTACGAAACGCATTTTTAACGCTACTGATTTATTATGTAAGCGCTCAGCCCCTTATATACTTACGCGCAGTAGTCATCATGAATCACTACAGCGTGGATTGGCGCACCTTAGGTCTTGAATGTATACTCGTCAACAATGAATTTAATTGTTGTAGTGATCCACAAGTTACCGACAACAATGAAATTAAATGGTTTAACGATTGTTGTCAATAACTTTTAATCATATTGAAAAGGATGATGTTATGCATCTATGTATTATAATTTCTAATTGTTGTAAAAAGAGGATTTATTTGATTGAAAGTGATCAAAATTGTAAATTAACTGTTCATGAAATTGATTCATTTCAATTTTTCATGAATCTATAAATAGCTCGAATCAAATTTTATTAGCATTCAGTTCTAATGTTACGTCACAACCGGCAACAACAACGAAGTGGTCGTGGACTTGTTAATTCATTAAGTAACAAATTGCCATTTGAACTTCACATATCTGGCTATCAGTATTGTGGACCGGGTACAAAATTACAAGAAAGATTAGCAACAGGTGATCCGGGGATCAATAAATTAGACGAAGCTTGTAAGGCACATGATATCGCTTACTCGTAAAGTAAAAATCTCTCTGATCGACATAAGGCGGATTTAATTTTAGCAAACGCAGCCTGGGATCGAGTTAAATCTTCAGACGCAAAATTTGGTGAAAAAGCTGCTGCGTGGGCCGTAACAAACGCCATGAAAGCTAAAGTAAAACTTGGTATGGGTGTGAACAAAAAGGCTACACTCGGTCAAGTGCGAAGAAGTGTACGCGGTACTGTTAAAAAATTAAAACGTGAACCAATTAGTAATGCTGTAAAGCTTGCTCTTAAAGCGGGTAAAGTTGCAGCTAGGGGTAAAAAAATTAAAACACCACGTATTATTCCAATTCCTAAACGATTCATACATTAATTCATTATAATTACATCATGATGTGGGTGGAGGAGAGGGAAAGTGGGATGAGGACTAGGATTTGGTATGCATGCGTCTGCAGTGCCAGTGCCTAAAAATCACATTTTATATTAATTTTCAATTCCTAGCTACTTTACAAAATTACATTTTCAAACGGGTGGTGTTCTACCACTTTTACCAATTTTTGCGGCACTTTCGGCAGCCGGTGCGCTAGCCGGGGGTGCATCAGGAATTGCAAAAGCTATTAATGATGCTAAAGCGGCACAAAAACAGTTGAATGAAAGTGAACGCCATAACCGAACGATGGAGGCTATTGCTATACGTAATGGCCGGGGTTTATATATAAAACCATATAGAAAAGGATTAGGATTATACTTGCAACCGTATCCAAAAAACTTATAATGAAATTGCCCGAGCGGGCACTAACAGATAGAGATTTACGTAAATATGCGAAATATTTACCCCATTTTCGTGTTGTATTTATGCGCGATAATTTACCCAAACGCGGACCGTGGTATAATGAATGCGGTATTTTAAATTTAGATAGTTCTACCGGACCTGGTACTCATTGGACCTGTTACTGGAAAAATGGTAATCAGGTAGATTATTTTGATAGTTTTGGTAATTTAAAACCACCGCTTGAAGTGGCTCGCTACCTTAGTGGAAACAATATTACATACAATTATAATAAATATCAAGATTACAATTCCTATAAATGTGGTCATTTATGTTTAAAGTTTCTTTATAATAAATATTACGGTGATGGTGATAAATATTTATAAAAGAAATCAACGCTTACGTATGTTTGTCATTTCGAAAGACGAAGTCATGGCGTTCACATTAACTTTGTCGGGAAATACTTCTATACTCACTGCACACTATTTTCCGGCAATTCAACTTAGAAATCAATATGAGTGTGCTCTATTAGATTTCCAAGTATACAATTCAATTGCTAATGTAACTGCTAAAAATAATTTATTACATTACGGTGATAATGATGTAATATCATTTCCTACCGGCACCTTTGAAATAGATGATTTAGCTACATATATAAACAAAACTATTTACAACAAGTATGGTAATATAATATATAACAACGAAAATGATAAACCAAACATACATCTAAGGGCTAATAATAACACACTCAAATGCGAAATAATTAGCAATAAAGCTATTGATATCACTAAACCTAATACGATTGGTTCACTTTTAGGGTTTACTAAACGGATATTGGAACCAAACAAACTTCACTCTAATGAGCCTGTCAGTATTATGAAGGTGAATGCAATACGCATTGAATCTAATATTACGAGTAACGCTTATATGAATGGTATGCTAGCTCACACACTTAACGAATTTTCACCTCTTGTTGCGCCAGGATATAAAATAGTTGAGGTATCGCGAAATATAATCTATTCACCAGTAACCGTTAGAGAGTTAACATCTCTTTCGTTGAAAATTGTCGATCAAGACGGTGATTTGGTGGACTTTCGCGGTGAAATAATCACAGTACGTTTGCATTTGAGACCATGTTAATTTAAAATCTGGAGCAACCCGCCGCTAGGCTATATAATAGAGCGTTTTTACAGCCTGAGCTCATTCAGTTGAACACCATTAAACGTAAAGCATTTAAGCAACAGCGTATTTCACCTGAACGTTTAGCATTTCTTGAAGCATTGGGTCACAAAGTTAAAAGAAAATGGTATACAGCGACGTATTAAATATTCCTGGTGGCTCACAAATTGATGATAGCATTACGAACTTTGAATATCATACATATGTGCCCTTTTTACGATCCTTTAAGAATAATGACGAAGTTAGAATATTAATTCAAAACCAGGACTTGTACATTTTACCTAGTGAAAGTTTTATTTACATTGAGGGGAAAATTTTAAATAATGAAAATGCCGTTCCAGATATAAAATTGGTTAATAATTGTATTGCCTTTCTATTCGATGAAATTAGATATGAATTAAATGGGGTTGAACTTGAACGTGTTAGGTATGTTGGTCTAACATCGACATTGAAAAATTATTTATCGTTAAACGATGGTGAGAGTAAACAATTACTAAATGCTGGTTGGTCGATTGATAATGATTGTACAATAAAATTACCACAAGCCAACTTTAACTTTTGCATTCCGCTTAGAAAATTATTGGGATTCGCTGAGGATTATGGAAAAATTATGTTAAACGCAAAGCATGAATTAATTCTTATTCGTGCACGAACTGACAACGATGTAATTGTTTCAGAATCGGATTCGTTGAAATTTGAAATAAATAAACTCGAATGGCGTGTTCCACATGTAACTGTATCAGATGAAATTAAATTATCACTGCTAAAATATGTTGAAAAAGCTGAACCTATACAGATTAGTTTTAGAGCGTGGGAAACTTATATTCAACCTGCATTACCCACTACACAACAAAACACTTGGGTTGTAAAAACAACTACACAGCTAGAAAAACCGCGATATATCATTTTCGCTTTACAGAAAAAGGATAAAAATGTTTCTAAGTTTGATCATTGTGATTTAAATAATTTCAAAGTTTACCTAAATTCACAAGTGTACCCTTATGATGATTTGAATATTAAATTTGATATTAATCAGTATGCAATACTCTATGATATGTATACCCGCTTTCAATCCTCATACTATCATTGTTCCAATGAACCGCTCTTAAATTGGGAAAATTTTAAAACTATAGCTCCGATAGTTTTTATCGATTGCTCACATCAAAATGAGTCACTGAAAAGCGGTTCAGTTGATGTTCGTTTAGAATTTAAATGTAATAAAGATATTCCGGCTGGTACGACAGCAATAGCCATTTTAGTTCATGATGTCATTTTCGAATACATTCCACTAACTAACCTGGTTAAAAAGTATACCTAATTACCCCCACCACTTTTAATTATTCTATATAAATTTGTGGATTGTGTGAATAATTTCAGTTCTACGGCGGCGGTAAAAAATGGCGTTTCTTGACATACAAGTCTATCAAGGAGCTAACAACGAATTTTATTTTAAAGAAGTTGGTATTGCTGCAGAAAATTCAGATGATATATTACATCTTATATTCGACGCACCGTTTGATTTCAACGAGTTGCCGAAGAAATATCAACGAGTAGCCCGTTGGCTTTGCCGAAATTGGCATGGAATGCCTTGGTCGTATGGATTTATTCCGTACAAAAAACTCATACCATATTAAAACCTATATTAAAGAAGTATGATGTTATATACGTCAAGGGCGGTGAAAAGAAGAAATGGATATCAAGTTTGTTTAATGGTACCGAAAACCAGACCTGGATTCTGAATTTGGAAGAAATATTTGATGTACCGAAGATTTCTATTCTGCGAGATGAATATTATTCAAGACGCTGTATGCTTCATTCAGATAAAATTTGTTCATTAGAAAATTGTATTCTTTTAAAAAATTTTTATATGGAAAATAAATAGATTTTAAGTAATATATAGATTTAAGCAATTTAATTTTTTGTATACATTTATTCTATAAATAAAATTTAAAAAAAAAAATTATGTGCGTTTTATTTAATAGTTACCCTGAATTCCCCTATTTTTTACAGCAAGAAGTTACTTTCATTAACCTATAAAAATATTGACAAAAATCTTATGAAATTTTTTTTATTCTAATTGAAAAGCATATTTCATGATACACCCTGTATAAGAATACATTCATGCATACATGCATTTATACCTGCACCTACGTATACATGCATTTGTATATAATAATTATATTATGTATGTGTGATGTAAGTTTTAAGATGATATTCTATAAATTTTTTACACCAAAACTACTAATTTATAAAAAAATTTAGCAAATCTTAATGCTGTTATAATTTTTATATTAAACAACATAGTTAAATTATAGTATACATATTAAGAAATAATCCAGGTATATATTGTACAGTAATATATACGAATTTATTTGCAAACATATTACTTTTTTGCTAATTAAGCAAATATTTTTCCAATGCTGATAAAAGTGATAAATTATTTTAGTTAGATTTTGTTGACATAAAGACTACAATCATTTACTGGTATGTATTTATAAAATTAAAATTAAATAGGGATATACAGAGTGTATACATAACATATTCTTAATATACAACCGGTCAGAAATCTGGACTCTGGAATCTGGAGTCTGAAGTCATGATTGCGGCTAGCGCTTGGTACAGTGCCCCCACAAACTTTAGCGGCCGCCCCTTGGGTTAGGGTATTCTCCATATTTTTAACTTGGTAGTGTACCTTTCGTTTAAAATGACGCAATTAAGGCAAGCGCGTGTTGGGGTCAAGGTTTGCACGTACACAAAATAAGTACAGTACGCTTCAAAAAGTGATCGGATACCTTTTTGGTCAGGGGGGTCCACACTTTTGACACGGTAGTGTACCAAAAATTTAAGTACAGTACGGTGTCAAACGTTTGGGGCCACCCCTTGGATTAGGGTAATCCCACATTTTTGACGTGATAGTGTACCTTTCATTTAAGATGACTCAATTAAGTGAGATTAAAGGCTAAGGCTTGCATGTACACACAAAAATAAGTACAGTGCGCTTCAAAAAGTGATCGGATACCTTTTTGGTCAGGGGGGTCCGCACTTTTGACACGGCAGTGTACCAAAAATTTAAGTACAGTACGATGTCAAAAGTTTGGGGCCACCCCCCGAGTCAGGGTAACCCCACATTTTTAACGCGGTAGTGTATCCCATCTATTAAATTGTAACCTAAAATTCACTCTGCGCATGCGTCGTATACTAAAATTCAGTCTGCGCATGCGTTAGGTTTGCATTCAAAAACTATGGCGGGTAATAACTAAATTGTGGTGACGCATAATGGGTTAACATAAATTAATTTGGTTGCTGGTGATGACTCATGTGTTTGGAATTTCAAGGCCAACAGTAAGAGCGAGTGTTGTGGACAAATGTCAACAACAAATTTTAAATACTAGTACTCAGTACGTGCCGGGTCAAAGGTTAAGGTTTGCACATCGATACAGTTTGATGACTCATCAGTTCGGAATGTCTAGTACCGTAAAGTTACACGATTTCAAACATTGGCAAAAGGGTTCAAGTTGCTTAGTTTTGCGGTGCTCCAGCTCTGTCATAGCCTATCTACTTACGGTCATGGGAGCGAACTAGTATACTAAAGTTGTAGACACAGGATAAAAATTTTTTATACGTATACCTTTCTCAAATTCGGATCTTTACGTACGCCATAAAGACAATGTGCAGCTGTCAGTAGCAATTGAGTTCCAATCAGCGAGGCACCACAGCTTCCGTGATTTACTGTTAAATATAAAACAAATTAGTAACAAGTCCCTATTTTAAATTTCTAGTGTATTATATCTTAGGGGCATCACCAACAATAGATACGAAGAAAGAAAAATTTTTAGAAAAGTTTCACCACTACTCTAGTTCCGTGTTCTTCACAATTTGTTTCACTCCTTCTGAGTAATGCACAGCAATTAAAAAGAAAAAGGTTGTTTGATTTATTCATCTCTAAAGTAAGTTCCAACAACTGTTTGTCTTATGGCATTATTCAAATGGAACGATTCGAAACTTGCTCGGAACAAAATTGTCTAAATATTAATCGTCATCATATTTCGTAAATATATTAGAGATATAATGGTACCTATGTAGCGACTGTAGAGTTGCCAACTTTTTTTGAGAAAGTTTTAAAAAAAGAAAAATAAAGCTTTGTCAGAAAAAAAGTATTTTCCAAACTTGTTTTATTTTTTTTTTGTTTTTTTATTTTTATTTATTTATTTATTTATTTTTGTTTATAATTTGTTTATTTATTTATTTTTGTTTATAATTAATGCTAACAATTTTTGCTATCTATGAACGTTTCATATAGCTAGTTTTACATTCTAAATTTAGTTCTAAATAAATAAATAATTCATTTTCTATTAAAATTATTGAGGGGTTCTATTTCTCTTTGCTCTCCACTTTACATTCAATACCGAAAAAACGCTCTCAGTGAAAGCTAAGGTTGCGGGAACAGAAAAAGTAGGAAGTTTTTTTTTTGTATATTTGGTAAGTTATCACACGCATTTTTAAGTATATATTTTGCCGTCTTTCAACAGTATTATTCTTTGCAAATTCTTTGCAATTATTAGTACATCTTTTTCTGGATTTCTTTAGGTATTATTGATTCAGAATATAGCTAAATCATCCATCTTAATATTTAATAAATCGTTTGGGAATTACGTATCGGAAAGTTTTGTTTAGTGAAATCACAGTCAAGATTCAAAATAAAGTATTTTAGCATACTTTATTTTTATGCAAAAGTATAAAGTATCTTTGTGAAAAATAAAGTAGGATACTTTATTATAAAGTATGGTTGGCAACCCTAAGTGGCCGGTGCAAATTAAAAGTGAGGTACGCAAAATCGGAACTCCAAAAACGTTGATAAACTTTTATTTGGGGAGGTTGGTACTATAAATTATACTGAATATATTTACAACAAAACTGGCCTAAAAGACAATTTACACCTAAAATTCCGTTGTATAAAAAGCTAGCAGAGATATCAAAAAACCGATTTTACCATTGCAGTTAAAATTTTTTAGGGAAATCATAGCTCAAATTCTTTAAAATTCTGTGAAAAGGCTGCAAGTTATTAGTTAATAGATAATATGTGTTACCCACTGTAATGGCGCGGCGTAACTAGGGGTTATGTAAGAACGAAATTTTTAATAAAATTTTAATACTTATTTAGGATTTCCCTTATTAAAAAATTTATAATATATATATATATATATATATATATATATATATATATATATATATATATATATATATATATATATATATATATATATAATGGAAGAAAATACAGGTAAAAAGATGGTCAGTGCCGGTAAAAAAGTGTCCTTTTACTAATTAGTGGAGTGGACATTTTTCGAGTACCTAGCATTAACGAATTAACACGACCGACAAAGAAATAACAGTCATTGTAATGCCTAGAAGGACTACGAGGGAGATAAAACCACCAGATATGGATTCGGAATACGAAAGAATTTCAAGTGGTTTTCCGTTAGTATAATGCTACGTAATTACGATATCAATCTTCATTCTCGTAACAATATGTAAGTATAATAAAGCTCCAATCATTGATTCTTAACTAATTTCCTTCTCCTCGGTATTAAACTTTTTTCGGTTATTCACGGTACAAAAGCGGATACATAAGTAAAAGACCAAAAAAATTTGAAAATTCAGCATCATCCATAGTTCTAATTAATATTTTTAAAATACGAAATTTTGGAATAAATATAAAACTATGAATAAATATAATTTTTTTAATATAATACGGTGATCATTTATTCCAAAATTTCCTATTTTAATAATCCAAAATCACCAAAACTCACCCTAAATTAACATTTTTTTTAATACCTCTATAAAATGATATAATTACATTGTTAAATACAGTCATACTGAAGCATCTTAACGTTTGTACCACTATTCAACATCTACTAAAAATAATCATTAAAACGTAATTTATATTCTTACTTGTATTTTCTTGCACTATTTTATAATAGGTGACATTTAATTGCAAACTGTAATCCTAAATATTTTCTCACAAAGCTACTTCAATGTTTCAAAACTGTTTATTTCAAGTCAAGGAATTAACAATTAACTTGATTTTTCCTATATTTCATAAATTTTCTAATGGGAAAAATCCGAAATATTTAATTTTTGTTAAAAACTTCGTTCTTATATACAGCCCCCCATAACCCCCCAGTCCCGTCGCACCGTTACAGCGGGTAACACGTACTATTTATTAACTAATAACTTGTAGCCATTTTACAGAATGTTAAAGAATTTGAGCTATGGTTTCCCTAAAAAAATCTTAACCCGGGCTTCGTCGCTAGACAAATACAAACGCAAACGGTCGCGACCGGGTAAAAATTACTACATTATTTATAGATGACTATTTCCTTAAATGTTTATTTATATTGAAGTTTGTTATTTTATTTTGTTTGTTTACACTATTAGCTATAAACAAAAAGCGTTATTTTGCTATTGCTATGTAGAAAGGTACTTAAAGCGGCAAGTAGCAAGATTACGTAGAAAAAAAATAATAAATGGTTTTATTACCTCTGTGGTATTTTTTACCCAGTAGCGACGAACCTCGGGTTAATAAGCCCACTCTAACAGGTGTTCATCCCCATAGAAATTAAGCGACCACAATGAAAAAAATTCTATAGTCATGTAGGTAACCTCGATCTGAATCTTTTGCCCATTTTTCATCAAAATTGCTTAAGGGCATGAGAAAAATACCAAAATATTATTTTTCAGCAAATTTTTGGGGTGTGTTTTACCCCTAAAATATGGCATTGGGCATGTACAATTAAAATATGTTTGTTACTTTCTCAAGTACTACAACATATCTTACAATGAACGAAATCGTAGCTGAACACTTCTGTAACATTCCTTGTGAGTAACAGTTTCGTTATTTGGTGCACTTTGGATAGGCTCCAATTGGTACGATATAAATAGAAGTTCGCTATAGTCGAGTTCACTATAACCGAATTTTTCTATTAGTGCATCTTATAGAACAAATCGTTATAACCGGAAGTTCGTTATAATTGGGCTCGTTATAAATGAAGTATACTGTACAAACAAAATTTCCTCAATTTTTAAAGTTTTGAACACATTTATTACTCGAACTCTGTATAGTACCTATACATAAACAAAATTTCGCAATTTTCGAAGTTTTTAAGTAGACACTTGAAGTGGTGGTTTCATCTCTTAAAAAGATGTGGATGCAAAAATGAGTGTCATATTTATTACTACTACTTTCTATTATAAACGAAATTTTATCAGTTTTTAAATTTTTGCGTTTCAACTTTGAAGAGATGTTTTACCCCTTAAAATCGTTTTTAGCAGTAATTGATATTTTTTGTTATTAGGGTGAATGCGGGAGAGATGCCACACATTTTGAAAACACTTGATAATTTTTTAAGTATGTGTTTAATTGATTTGAAATTTGGTACACAATAAATATAAACATTGTTCTTTAAAATTATTTATAAATAATTTTAAATTTTGAGTCATAAAGGATTTATAATTAACATTTTTGTAGAGCCTGCAAAGCGGCGATTATCTCACACCCATGGGTGAGATGCCGCATCAAAGAAGGAGAGACGACGCGTAGATCATATTAAAAATTTTGCATTTTTTTAGCGCGGCGCCCCTCTTGAACATATATTACACACATCTCCATATTCCCCATACATGATACATGTCATATGTAACCATTTTTGGCACTTTATACGTCTTAGCCAGTCAGCCTTTTTCTGTTGCTTCTGAGTACTTTTCAAAACATTCAATACACAGGTGATCATCATTATTTTCATTATCTTCACTAATATGAGAGCTCTTCTTGATCCATTAATAGATCTTTTATATTTAGGTGGCATAATTTACAGTTCAAAAAAAAATTTTACAATCAAGGTATAAATGTACTTATGTTTTTAATATGTAATATTATGCGGTATCTCTACCAATTACCAACTTTAAATGCGGTATCTCTCCTTTTTGTTAGGATAGATGTCGCATGTTGCTGTAGCAAGCATGGTGCGGAATTCTAACCTAAAATTTTATACAGTATACTTTTAAAATATTTCTAATTAATAACAAAACTCATTTTCATTAAAACAATGAAATCTACATTCTTAAATTCTAATGAATTAAATGCTACATAAAATATTATGTTGAAAAACTTACTTTTTAATAATAAAAAGTTGGATAATTACTAAACTGAAGAACTAATCATAAATGTTACCATCTACAGCTTAGATAAATAACATATTTTAAACATATAATCCATTAATAGCGGTATCTATCCATCAACGGACGAACTATGGCTACTGCGGCATTTCTCTCGACGCGGCATCTCTCCCGCATTTACCCTACTTATTAGGTAACCTTCTACATACTGACGAAGTTCCAGATTTTTTGAATTTTCGGCTTCTTGCAGTTTTCTTGCTGTTTTCTTAACTAACATATAATATATTGTGCACTAAAAAAGTTTAAAAGTTTGGAGACTTTTTTCTCGAAAACGGTTGGCGAATGCGTTTTACTATTTCATCATGTTAACACCCTAGAGCTATTATATTAATATACCAAGCCTCATCCCAAAGTAAATTTCCCAATTGGCAGCCTTTCCTTGTGAGATGTAGTTGAACGGCATTATTGAGAGCTTGTACTGTATTTTTGTAACTAGTATTTATAATTTCATAATTCTCTTAGCATCTCTGTCATCAATTCAATCAGAGGTAGCCAAAGTTAAAAGATGACAAGAGTAATCATCGACATCATTGAAATCGGAAATGCTTTGTAGCATGGTCTGAGATTTGTCCCGTACACAATAAAAAAATTTGTGTTCTCCGTAAAAAAAACTAGCGGTTAAAATTTTTGTGTTAAATAAGTAACACAACCCTGCGTTAATGTGACATTTCGTGTTTGTGTTAAATGAAAATATTAACACAAATTTCGATTAAACAGAATAAAAATGTTAACTTGTTTTGAACAACAAAGAAGTACCATAATATTTGTGTAGAGCAAAAGAATGTTATAAGTACGTAAGTTAGATTAGAATATATATGTACCAAAATATATATAATAAATAAGATGAGAGTAGTTCTTATTATTAATCAAAACCGAAAAATTATAAGTTTTTTCAGTTATTGACGAATATAGTAAAATTTTATTAAACGTTTAAAAATGAAACATTTTAAGGTTATTTTATTCAGAGCCGGCGCAACCGCACGGGCAAACCGGGCAATTGCCCGGGGCGGCAAGAATTAAGGGCGGCATTTTGGTCAGTTGCAGCAGCTTGTAAACTTTAACTAAAAAAATCTTTGAGACATCACGAATGTGGAATCACGATGAATAGGTACAAAAAAAATAAATAAATAAATAAATAAATAAAAAATAAAAAAAAAGCAAAAATAGGTAAAAATTTAAAAATTCTCAAACATCATTTAGGTAAAAATATTTCTTCTATATTTTAAGAATGCATAATATCTATCTATGCCATTGTGTGTGGCGTATTTGTAAATTTCTACTTGACTTATTTATTGTCTTTTACGAAAAAAGGCCAATATTCCACATTTGTTTGCAATAAAACTGTACTGTAGAAACTTCTTAAACAAAAAAATTGTATTATTTATTGATAAATTCAATAACAATAAATTTTGTGTTTGTGAAATTTAAACCTTTATTTTTAACACAAAAAGTCGAAAACTTGTGTTTTCGATTCACATGGGATACGGTATTGTATTTTATGTACCAGTGAAAGAGTTGACTGACTAACTGACCATTTATTAAAGGAAATTTTAAAAATTTTTGAAAAGGAAACAAATTTTTTAGTTAAGATAATTATATCTGACGATGGTAAAACTGACAACGGTAGATACGAGTGTAATTTAAATCTGAACAGTGCGAAGAACTAATTGTTGTATTTAGTGAATTTTGTGAATTTGCTAATGTTTTAGATTTTCTTTTTTTCTGTATTTTATACCTATGTTTTGCTTAAATTACTATCTTCTTTTTTGTTAATATTTTACAATATTTATTATAAACTTTTTAATTAGAACTTTTTACTATTGACTTTTTTGGATTAAATATAGTGTAAGTTTACAAATCCTATTAATTATGTCAGAATATGGGTGGAAACGGTTATTAGGTGCTTAATACCGTAAGAGAAGGGCGAAAAGAAACATTAAAAAAAAAATGAGTTGTTCGTTAAGTAAACTAGATACAACGTCAGAAATCATGAAAGGACGATCCGCTGAACTGCTATAAGTTTAGTAACAGAGAGATTCTTGTAACTTGAAAAACACTGTACATATTTTTAATTTTTATATGACATACACAAATTACAAGAAATTTAAATAAGTGATTTAATATTGAAATGCAAGAATGTAGAAAATGCCTTATCTGATCATATAAAAAATGAAAAAGATATATTCCATATGGAATTAGCAGACGAACTAAATGTTTTATGCAGTTCTGTATACTTCCAAGTAACCATAGTTTTAAAGCTTTTTCGCTGAAAACACTGAAATATTACTTCTCAGTCTGTGAAAGTAAGAAATCAAATTTTTTTATTATTTGTTTTAGAGAAATAGGGGCGTTAAGTTTATATCTTGCCCAGGGCGGCAAAAACTCTAGCGCCGGCCCTGATTTTATTACAGATTCAGTTACAAAAAATCACGTAAGCTTTCGAGATTGTTTATTATAGTATACAATCTCGTAAGCTTACATGATTTTTTGTAACTGAATCTGTAATAAAATAACCTTAAAATGCAAGAAAATTGTTTCATTTTTAAACTTTAATAAAACTATATTCGTCAATAATTGAAAAAAACTTATAATTTTTCGGTTTTGTTTAATAATAAGAACTACTCTCATCTTTTTTATTATATACCTATATTTTGGTACATATATATGGAAACAAATAAAAATTTTTACAAAGGACTGACTTACTTTTCGTTCTTTGAGTCTCATTATAATAATATATATGGACAAAATCGTTATACTGACGATTTTCAAATATCTTAAGCTGCAGTGGAAGTAAAATATTGGATAAAATAGTTTAACAACTAAATCTGAAAAATTAACACAAAGTGTATGTCCTCTTGTGTGCTAAATCATTGACGCAAATCTTGTGTAAAGATTTGACACATATGCTTTGTGTTACAATAACACAAAAAATTTAGTCGACCGTTCTGGACATGTGAAATGTGTTAATTTTAACACAAATTTTTTTAATGTATAATAAATTGAAAGTTATCGACTATTTATTCAATCTTACCAATACGTAGGAAAGCCAAAAACGGATATTCCTGTTCGGCTATCACCCCATTTGTGATACGTGGATCTTTAATGCCTAAAAAATATCGAAAATATTTATAATTAATAGGGGAGACCAGGATAATAAGAGACAAATAAAATTATTTAACTCTAAATTACATACTTAGTAAATTAAATGAACCTATCTGAACTTTTTTTTGTAATTATTTAAAATAAAATTAGGGTAGGGTCGTGTAAGATGGCGCGGTTGATAAAAGTGCGCAATCGTGTTTTTTTGAAACAGGAACGAAATTTGTAATTAACTACAATCGTGTTTTGTAGTATTATGGTAACTGTAATTGTGCATCAAAAAATATTGGTTTACGACATAATCCAGATACTCTAGAGTATTATATTTCTCGAATTTGATTGTTACTAACAACGGGACGGCAAAAAACCTGTAAAAAAATAATTAAAAAATTTTAACACAGCTGGTGCACTTAATAAGCCTGAAAAGAATAGTGTACGTAACAGTCACGGTAGTCTAGTGGTATAGATGTGTACCGGCGCAAGATTGACGTAAAAATGTAAATTTTCTAATTGTAAAATTTTAATTAATTGGCAAATAGTTTGCCTTGTAAAATATAAAAGTTAAAAAAATTTCTATTGATTTGGTTTTCCTGGCAACTAAAATCTACTTAATAAATTTCTAACACTTCCCAGTTGCACCGTTTTTAAGTAAATCTTTGCTAAGTATAACTTAATTTTAAGATGTTCTTAAATATTTTGTATATTGCACCGATTAAATTTGATGCTTTCTTAAATAAGTTTAGTTTAAGTATCTGAAAATATGATAACATCGGAAAAATTAAAATTAAAATTGATATTTTTCATAGAAACCATAGCGAATCCGATAAATATATAATTTTGCATTTGCTTTATTCATGGCGTTTGTTGTATTATTTACTTAATGAAAGTATATTTCGTATATTTCCTCACATCAGTTTATCAATCGATTTCGTAGAGTCGATATCTGATATAGGTAATAATAAAAAAAAAAATTGATTCTTCAAAATTATTAAAGAGAAATAACTAAAAATGTTACCTAATTGAAATACTTAAGCGTTTCCCGAAAATTTAAAGAGACAAAGTATAATATTTTATTAGATATTGAAATAAAGAAACAAACATTAAAAAATTAATTTCAGTAATGAAAATTTAAAACTTTTATCTTAATTTATAATTTATAAAATTATTTTTTTTAAATTTCGTTAATCAAAATTATTTTATTCAATACAAATATTAACAAAAAGTTTTTGATAAAAAAAAATTAATTAATTAAGTTTATCCACTAAATTATTTCTCATATCGTTGATATTCCCTTCATTTGCAATAGGAATTTCTTGTTCATTGTTTATTAGTCCATCCAGATTTAATACTTATTAATATCTTCCTGTAATGATGAATGAAACAATATAGGTATCATATAATAATGCAACATGTTATATAGCAAACTAAACGTAATTTTTATAAAATTAACTCTGTAAACTTACATATTATTTGGAAATTCGAACTGAGCTTCAGTTAAGCCCACAAGAACCAGTTAATTTTGCCAAACGAAAGCATTTATAAAAGTTATATTTATTTATATCATGAACATGATTAGAAAGTGTTTAAATTATTCTAGGAAAACCTTTTCTAATATATCTAAATCGTCGGTATACAAAATCATTTTCAAATATATCATTAATTCTTAAGTCCATCCTCCGTTAATAAATTATAATAAACAGAACTAGGATAATACAAAATAATACTGTTCAAAAAAAAAATTTACAAATGTCATAACTCATAAGTTAAAATAATCTCCGTGGAAACAAAATCTAATAAGCAAACGTCATCTGATTCTTAAATTTAAGTATCGTTTAAGTCGTTGCTTTGATGACTTAAATATAAGCATTACTTAACATATTTAAGAATCACTTAAAGAACGGTGCAACAGAAATTTTCAAACATAAGTATTACTTAGGTCTAATTGTAAGTAATACTTAAGCAATACGGTGCAACTGGCAATACGGTGCAATTTTGCAATGCTATTTCAGTGTTTCAAAACTATCTATTCCAAGTCAAGGAATTACCAGTTAACCTTATTTTTGCTATTTTGTAAATTTTATAATGAGGAAACCCAAAATATTTAATTTTTGTTACAAATTTCGTTCTCATATAGAGCCCCCCATAGCCCCCCCTCCAATCACGCCGCGCCACTACAGTGGGTAACACGTATTATTTATTAACTAATAACTTTGTAACCTTTTTACAGAATTTTAAAGAATTTGAGCTATCGTTTTCCCTAAAAAATTTTTTAAAAACCCACTCTTAGGGGTGTTTCACCCCTTAAAAATTAAGTGACCCTAATGAAAAAAATTCTATAGTAATGTAACCTCAGTCTAAACCTTTTGATCACTTTTCATCAAAATTGTTTAAGGGCTAGTATGAGAAAAATACCAAAATATGATTTTTCAGGAAATTTTTGAAGGGATGTTTTACCCCTTAAATATGGGATTGGGCACGTATAATTAAAATATGTTTGTTACTTTGTCAAGTACTACAATATATCTGAAAATGAACAAAATCGCAGGGGTACACTTCCGTAATATTTCTTGTAAGTAATACTTAAGCAATACGGTGCAATTGGGAATGACTGACTGACTGACAGACAACGCACAGCGGAAACCGTTGGGTTTAGAAGAATGAAATTTTGCACAGGAGTTCCCTATGTAACGTAGGTGAACACTAAGAAAGGATTTTTGAAAATTCGCCTCTTAAGTGGGTTAAATAGGGAATGAAAATTTTTATGGAAATTCGTCATTTTTGAAGTTAGATATATAAATACCCCTGTCGCAGCATCTGCATAACATAGCGAATTTCCAAATCTTGGGCACTGGCGGATCTCATCTAAGACCTGTACCTATTTAAAATAGTTTAGCTTTCTAAGAGTAAAAGAATTTTTAAAATCGGTTGGGTAATTAGTTTTGGTATTTTTGGGGACCCAAAAACCCGAACGAATTTTGTGCAGCATAGTTGTATCCATCTAAAATAATTTAGTTCTCTAGCAGTGAGAAATTTTTTAGCATCGGTTCGATAGCTTATTACTGGCGTTTTCGGATCTGCAAGATCCCGGTGGACCTCATTAAAAAATCAGCTCGACCGTATATTCTAGGCGGACTTTATGTAATATATATATATATATATATATATATATATATATATATATATATATATATATATATATATATATATATACAAAACCCGTTGTGTAGCATTCTACGCCACATTTGCATCCGCAGGACAGTTGTGGATCTCAGATAACACAACCTGTACCTATCTAAAATAGTTTACCTTGGTAATAGTAAAAAGGTTTCAAAATCGGTCAGTTATTTTATTTTTGACACTTTTAGGTCCTACTGACACTTCAGACCTTACATAACGTAATCTATATGTATCTAAAATAGCTTAGCTCCCCAACAGTGAAAAAATTTTCAAAATCGGTCGGCTAGTTTATTTTTGACGCTTTTGGATCCGATGGACCCTGGCAGACTTTACATAACGTAATCTATATTTATCTAAAATAGTTTAGCTCTGTAAGAGTGAAAAAATTTTCAAAATCGGTCGGTTAGTTTATTTTTACCACTTTTGGGTCCCATGGACCCTGGCGGACCCTAAATAACGTAATGTATGTCTATCTAAAATAGTTAGTTCCCCAACAGTGAAAAAATTTTCAAAATCGGTCGGTTAGTTTATTTTTGACACTTTTGGACCCATGGACCCTGGCAGACCTTACATAACGTAATCTATATTTATCTAAAATAGTTTAGCTCTGTAACAGTGAAAAAATTTTCAAAATCGGTCGGTTAGTTTATTTTTGACACTTTTGGATCCTATGGACCCTGGCAGACCTTACATAACGTAATCTATATTTATCTAAAATAGTTTAGCTCTGTAACAGTGAAAAAATTTTCAAAATCGGTCAGTTAGTTTATTTTTGACACTTTTGGGTTCTATGGACCTTGGTGGACCTTACATAACGTAATTTATATTTATCTAAAATAGTTTAGCTCTGTAACAGTGAAAAAATTTTCAAAATCGGTCAGTTAGTTTATTTTTGACACTTCTGGATCCTATGGACTCTGGCAGACCTTACATAACGGAATCTATATTTATCTAAAACAGTTTAGCTCTGTAACAGTGAAAAAATTTTCAAAATCGATCAGGCAGTTTATTTTTGACACTTTTGGGTCCTATGGACCGAGGCGGACCTTACATAACGTAATCGATATTTATCTAAAATAGTTTAGCTCTGTAACAGTGAAAAAATTTTCAAAATCGTTCAGTTAGTTTATTTTTAACACTTTTGGGTCCTGTGGACCCTGGCGGACCTTACATAATGTATTCTAAATCTATCTAAAATAGTTTAGCTCTGTAACAGTGAAGAAATTTTTAAAATTGGTCGTTTAGTTTATTTTTTACAATTATGGGATCAGTAAATCCTGGCGAAACTCATACAAATCTAGTACTCTAACAGTAAGAAAAGGGTTCTAAGGATCTCATATAACTTATGGCAGTCCGTAAGCTTCTTGCGGACATCATTTAATTAATTAATTCAAATACTTTAACTTACTAACTGTGAAAAAATTTTTAAAATCGATTGGTTAATTAATTTCTGGCCTTTTTAGGTCCCGAAAACCTTGACCTCACATAAAATACCTTAAATCCATTTGAAATGGTTTAATTTTTTAACATTATTAATTATTAGTGGAAAAATTTTCAAAATCGATTCAAAATATTTTTCCGTACATACATATGTACATTGTACATATTTTGTTTTGTTTCATATTTAATAATATTTATATCATAACATAATCTTCAATTTCTTGTTTACTTAAAAATTCAATAAAAAAAAAAATCTTCATTACATTAGCTTAGAAAATCTGTTTAATTTACATTTTTTAACATGGGATAGAACCATGCTAATTATAATGCAATAAATGAGAAACAAAACTCTATACATGTATGTGTGTTATATCACATATATGTGAATAGTTTTCACTTGTTCTCACAAAATTCTTTAATAAAAAAGTGAAATATTTTTATACTTAATAAAGAACTGAGATATAAATATAAATTACTTATTAGACTAACAAAGAAAGAATAAAAGTTAAAATTTACATTTTCTCGAAAAATACTTAAAATAGAAAGAAAATTATAAGAATATTTTCTTCATAATTTTTTTTTTCCTTTTCAACGATGTAAAAATTGAACTGCCTTATGATAGGATCGAATGATAAAAAATGGCCAGAAAACCTACTTCTGGGCATCCGACGTGTCTGGCTAACGAACTTAGCCAAGCCAATTCAGAATCCAGTCCGCACACAAAATTTCATAAGCGTTAGACGTTTCGTTCGAGAGTTATCGTGGGAACACCTAAATATATATATATATATATATATATATATATATATATATATATATATATATATATATATATATATATATATATAAATTTTAGTGAATATCATTTTCGTATTCTAGGGACCTCAAAACAGATTTCTGCCATAGTCCCGGACTCAGATTGCGTCATGACACCTACTGTAATAGCTGAATTTCGAGTTTTCGAAATTCGCTAAAACGCCGTGAGCAGCGGAGCCCCATCACGGAAGTCGAATTTTTCCTTTCATCTTCGGTATTGAATGTCTACAAGCGAAATGTAATTGAAAGTCCACAAGCGATTTGTCATTTTTGTGGTTTCAAAACTGATGATGAGGGTCCGGTTGATCGGGGCTTTAAAAAAAGGTTTTAAGGGCTGAATCTCAGTAAATATCAATTTTGTGCCGATAACAGTTAGCAGGGAAAAAGCCAACACAATTCGTACGAGGCCATTCCTACTCAAGCTTATCCGCCAATTGCCTTTGTGCTTTATTTTTCAATATTAAAAAAAAGGAACTTAAATAGTAAACTGGAAGGCTTTTATGAAGATATTTTTTCTTTCCAAAAAAATCCAAAATTTCTATTTTATAAATAATAAAAATCCAAAATTCCTAATTTATAAATAAACAGTGACTTTAATAACATTTTTAAATTACTTAATATGTATGTATTTCATTTGTCATAAAAGTAAGTTTTAAATTTTTAGTCGGATTTTTCCTTGAAAAAATTAGACTTATACAGTCTATACGACAAGATCATATATATATATATATATATATATATATATATATATATATATATATATATATATATATATATATATATATATATATATATATATAGGTAGTTGCAAAGTTTCTGAGCGACTAAAGTCCACTTCCAGTTTTACTACAGTACTCCGTTAAATAAATGAAAGTAAGGGTCTACACCATTAAAAAAATCGTATTTATAAATACCAAAATATGTTATTATTACTACGTAAGGGCATTTTTCATAAAAAATTTTCCTGTTAGTATTTTATATTTTAAAATTGGTAGCATTAAGTCGTTTTGAAACATTAAATTTCTTATCATAGGTATTTCTAGTTTTAATTATATTACATATTTCTTGTAGTTTAGAAACGTTTAATTTTTAATATTTTATACTTTCTGAACAATTTACTAAATATTGCAAATAATAAAACGATCTACAATTTTCTCTTTTAAAGTCTGTACTTTTCAGTGGTTAATTAATTGAAATGTATTCAATTTTATTGAACTACCTGATACAGTCATAAAACCTGCATAAAACCTACCTTTGTAAATATTGCTATTATTATGAATTTTTCAATAAAATCTGTTTATTAATTTTACAAAATTTGTATGTTTACAAATAAATTTGTAATTTTTAGAATCAGTACTTTTACTTAGCTTTGGCTAGTCAAGTGCTTTACCTGCGAGATACAATTTTCGATATTTTAACAATTTTTTTTAACTTATCGTATTCTTGATTATTATTATACTTTTTTATACCCTCTATTTTAATCGGGTTTTTATCTATTGATATTTAATTAATTTACATATGAAAATGAATACGAGTATTAAAAATAAAATGTTAAGTCCACAAGCAAAACTTATCATTTTAAATGTGTTAGTGTTTATTAAAGTGAAAGTGATGGTGTAAAAATCCCATTAACTCAAGTTAAAAATCGTGTTACTGCTGCTACGGGTATATCGCTGGCAACTTTAACTAGAATAGCTAGTGAAGCAAAAAAAAAAAATGACGGATCAAAAGCTATTTTTGTATGTGATGAAAGTTCAAGTGATAGTGACTAACAATAAGATAACAATAACAACTACTTCATTTTTTTACTTCGAAGTATTCAGAGTTAGTAAAGGTAATTTCTTAATATTATTTATTTAATTTAAAATTACTTATTTAAGTAGGTACATCATTGCATTACTATATAAATAAGCAAACTATTTCAAAATCGATTACTTTTTTTACAACGTAGTGTATTTTTAGACATTGTATGTATCGTTCAATATTACCTGAGTGAGAGATATAACAACTAATAGGGGGAGTTTAGACACAATTACTCTATATCCATCTTTATTGCAAAAGTATTTTATCTTCTTAATATAATAAAATATGCATATCTCTTACTAAAAATACATCTTTCCTTTTTGTTGGACTTTGATACCTCAAAAACTCTGCAACTAGTTATATATATATATGAATTATCACATATATATATATATAATATATTATATATATATATATATATATATATATATATATATATATATATATATATATATATATATATATATGAATATATGAATTATCTACAACATATCCAAAATTCAGCTTCCTAGGATGATTTGGAGGGAGTGGAGGGGGAAAAAACGATTTTGGCTGGATCTAACAGGCCCCCAGCCCCCCAGAATTAACGTAGAGGGTTGAAATTTGGTGTGTTGATAGAGTTCGTACCTAGGTTATGCTTTTTGGAGGTTTTAATATTTTACCCCCACCCCCCTCATTTTTTAGCTACAATTTCATGCTTTTTCGACGTTTTCGAAGTTTGTATCACTCGCACAGGTCACCCAAATAAACCTAGAGGGCTGAAATTTTGTATTAGGATTGAGTTAGTATCAAGGGGGTGCCTTTTGGGGGTCTCGACTTTTAACCCTTACCCCCCACCATTTTTATACCAAAAAGAACATGATTTTTCTTGTTTTTTGACAGTTTTGTTCGGGTCAAAATCTCCCCTTTGATTGGATTGGATTGCTTTTTCGAGGTTTCAACTTTTAACCCTTACCCCTACGATTTTTACGCCAATATTTCCTTAATTTTTTTGCTTGTTTTCTAACACGTCTAGAGACTCTCTAAGGAAACCTGGAGGGCTGAAATTTTATACGTGTATTGAGTTAGTATCCAGCTAGTGCCTTTTAGGGATTCCACATTACCTTTCCCCCCACTTCTACCATTTTTACATCGCAATTCGATGATATTGTTAAATGTGTTTTAAATGCATTATTTTTATTCTAAACTAGCTGTTACCCGCGGCTTCGCAAGCGTGAATTTCATAATTTAGTAAAGGTAATCTCTTTTAAGTAGTTTGCTAAAATATTTTGCCCCTATTTTCTTATCATAAGCTGAAATGATAGGCTTTCTTTATTGGTAAGCTCACTCATCAATCCTCTTTATTTTTAGTTTCTCCCTTTGGCTAGTTATCTAGGAACAATTGAAAATTTTCAAAAACTAATTGGTCATTTTTTTAAGCATATTACATAGACTAAAAATCTAAAGTAAGGCTATTAAGAAGGTGTCAACGAATTTGGTATAGAAGTAAAAAGAATATGTTGATTTGAAATACTCAAATTTTAAATATTTTTAAAATACCTAATATTTTGTAGACTTTACTCTAAATAGGTAACCTCTTTATTCCTAATGGAAAATTTAAACCCCTACGCTAACATCCCTTATAAGCATTATATTTGAACATCTCCTAAAGTAACTGATTCATTGTTGGAGACGCTAGGGTAGTAGGTGTTGAAAATGTAAATTTTGACCTCTCCCCCATTTTTTTGCGTTAATTCCCTATTTTACTCTTTACAGAATAATTTTCAAAAAGTGTTGAAACATGTATTCATTAATTTATTTTTGACCTCCTTTGACTATGCCCTCCAGGTTCGTTCGCGTAAAATTATCCTAACTGTGAGTAAAGCTACTTTAAATCAGTTATTCCGAAACAAATCGGGCAAACTTAATTTCAAATCAATTCTCTAAAGTGCTTCGCTTCGCTCGCTAACCAGTTTAAAATTCTATAAAAGGTTAATTCCATATAAATGCTTCGCTCCGCTCGCAAAACGACTCGAAAGTAACCATATTAATATATCTAATTTTCACACTTTGAGATCTTTCCATATACTACCATATTGATGGTTTTAAAATTAATTCAGTCTTAGATCCTTTTCAGGATCCGAAAACCATGGCGCATTTTTTAAAATTGTGTTCAGTTCCTCCGTAATTAAACGTTGCTATAACTAGTTGCAGAGTTTTTGAGATATCAAAGTCCAACAAAAAGGAAAGATGTATTTTTAGTAAGAGATATACATATTTTATTATATTAAGGAGATAAAATACTTTTGCAATAAAGATGGATATAGAGTAATTATGTCTAAACTCCTCCTATTAGTTGTTATATCTCTCACTCAGGTAATATTGAACGATACATGCAATATATAAAAATACACTACGTTGTAAAAAAAAGTAATCGATTTTGAAATAGTTTGCTTATTTATATAGTAGTGCAATGATGTACCTACTTAAATAAGTAATTTTAAATTAAATGAAATTCCTATGAATGTTTTTCAATATGGGAACAATTTTTTCCGTCGTAAAAATATTTTGTATAATACTTATTATTAAGTACTCCCTTATCGAAGCTGTCTAGATCTGTTTTATGTTTTACATGTTTTTTTCTTTCTTTTTCAGCAAAAATAGCTTCCGATCCATCATTTTTTTTTTTTGCTTCGCTAGCTATTCTAGTTAAAGTTGCCAGCGATATACCCGTAGCTGCAGTAACACGATTTTTAATTTGAGTTAATGGGATTTTCACACCATCACTTTCACTTTTCATAAACACTAACACATTTAAAATGATAAGTTTTGCTTGTGGACTTAACATTTTATTTTTAATACTCGTATTCATTTCCATCTTTAAATTAATTAAATATCAATAGATAAAAACCCGACTAAAATAGAGGGTATAAAAAAGTATAATAATAATCAAGAATACCATAAGTTAAAAAAAAATTGTTAATATATCGAAAATTGTATCTCGCAGGTAAAGCACTTGACTAACCAAAGCTAAGTAAAAGTACTGATTCTAAAAATTACAAATTTATTTGTAAACATACAAATTTTGTAAAACTAATAAACAGATTTTATTGAAAAATTCATAATAATAGCAACATTTACAAAGGTAGGTTTTATGCAGGTTTTATGACTGTATCAGGTAGTTCAATAAAATTGAATACATTTCAATTAATTAACCACTGAAGAGTATAGACTTTAAAAGAGAAAATTGTAGACCGTTTTATTATTTGCAATATTTAGTAAATTGTTCAGATAAGTATAAAATATTAAAAATTAAACGTTTCTAAACTACAAGAAATATGTAATATAATTAAAACTAGAAATACCTATGATAAGAAATTTAATGTTTCAAAACGACTTAACGTTACCAATTTTAAAATATTAAATACTAACAGGAAAATTTTTTATGAAAAATACCCTTACATAGTAATAATAACATATTTTGGTATTTATAATTACGATTTTTTTAATGGTGTAGACCCTTACTTTCATTTATTTAACGGAGTACTGTAGTAAAACTGGAAGTGGACTTTAGTCGCTCAGAAACTTTGCAACTACCTATACTATCCTTTTCTAAAGTGAAATTTTAGTAAAAAAGTTTTGAAGTCAACATTTAAATTTTTAAGTATTATTTTTATCGTAACCTAGGTAATCTTTTGTTTTTCTTTCTTTTGTTCCCCTTTATTGTTAAATTAGTATTTTTGATATATCAACTTTTGTCTTGAACATATCAATCCCCCTAAAGAATATTGTGATAATTTTGACTGAGGATGTTGTCGGTATTGAGATAATGAAGCGTCTAAGGAATAAATTTATAATGTTTCACTGAAATCTGTCCGGTGGTTTTTATATCAGCCGTGCTCATAGAAAACCTAACTGATAATTTTATTATATAAATTCTATGTATCTTCCAAAATATCATTTTTAGATATTAGGATATCTTATAGTAATAGATAGACATAATTATGATAAAAATACAGGTGATTCATTTGAAAAAAAAAAGATTTGCACAATAAACAAAAAATACCCCTGTCGCAGCATCCTGCATAACATAGCGAATTTCCATTTACAAAAGTACGTTTTTCTCGGGAACTAGTTGATATAGAGTAATTGTAAATAAAACAACTTTCTCTATGTGATTTTTCCGCCGATTCCGCCAAATTTTTTTCACGAAAAATGTCCAAAACACCGTAAACGTTTTCACGAAATTTCTTAAAAATAAGATGTTTCGTTCTTGAGTTATCGTGCGGAAAATTAGTAAACATCTATATAAATGTGTCCGCACGATAACTCAAGAACGAAACATCTTATTTTTAAGAAATTTCGTGAAAACGTTTACGGTGTTCTGGACATTTTTCGTGAAAAATATTTGGCAAAATCAGGCGGAAAAATCACATAGAGAAAGTTGTTTTATTAACAATTACTCTACATCAACTAGTTCCCGAGAAAAACGTACTTTTGTAAATGGAAATTCGCTATGTTATGCAGGATGCTGCGACAGGGGTATTTTTTTTTATTTACAATTACTCTATATCAACTAGTTTCCGAGAAAAACGTACTTTTGTAAATGGAAATTCGCTATGTTATGCAGAATGCTGCGACAGGGGTATTTTTTATTTACAATTACTCTATATCAAATAGTTTCCGAGAAAAACGTACTTTTGTAAATGGAAATTCGCTATGTTATGCAGGATGCTGAAACAGGGGTATTTTAATTAATTTATAATTGTTCTAAAAATTGAGCAATAATGTTAAGTTAGCTATGATAAAAAAATAGAGACGTATTTTGAACACGATATATTATAAAGACGATTATTATAAAAGACGTATTTTTCAAGATGAATATTTTAAAAGACGTATTACCCAGACGATTATTTAGAAGATTAATTTGAAGGAGATTGGACATAATTACTCAATATATTGGATTTGTTAATGTGCCTTTGTCAAAATATTAAATTAAAGAATTTATTCAATTAAAAGAAAAACTAAATTATTGTAAATATTTCTACATATATATATATATATATATATATATATATATATATATATATATACATATATATATATATTTATATATATATATATACATATATATATATATATATATTTATATATATATATATATATATATATATATATATATATATATATATATATATATATACATATATAGGATAGGGATATATTAGTGATGGAGAACTATCGATAGTCCCGACTATCGATAGTTCTGACTATCGATAGTCCCGAATATCGATAGTTACGATAGTCGTGAAACTATCGATAATTATCGATAGTTTATCGATAGTTTTTGATATCCAAGTTGGGCGGCATTTAGATAGCCAGCGAGCAAAAAAAAAAAAAAGATAAAAGGTCGCCGGTTTTACGCTGGGGCGGAATTATTCCTTTTTGCCCGGAAATTCCCTTAAAATGGTTGTTTTTATAACTCGGGCTATAATTTCTACGAAATTTTTATTATCTTTAGTATTTATAAGTAAACGAAATGACTGAAAAAAAGTATCGAAAACTATCGATAGTAAAAAAAAATATCGATAGTTTTCGATAGTCAAAACTATCGATAGTTATCGATAGTGCTATCGATAGTTCTCCATCACTAGGATATATATATATATATATATATATATATATATATATATATATATATATATATATATATATATATATATATATATATATATATTCCAACGTCTTCAAGAAATTTCTTAAAAATCAGGTATTTTGTTCTTGAGTTATCGTACCCTCTTTTAAAATAGTTGCTGTACCTTGTACTCTTACTTCGTCTTACATCAACATTGTACATGTATCATAATTATGTGATCGTATGGTGTGGTATACGATATTGACGTTATACATATTATATACACTATATCCTCTTTGACTATACATAGTCTGTCGAATATGTGCATATGTACAGATGTTATAATGGTATGAGATGGCACTTTGCCAAGCTGTTGTTTGCAGTACCATCTAAACTGGCTGATGGGAATACAGTCCAAGTCAGTCTCTTTAGTCGTCTCATATATCCCCCGCCAATAATCTTCTATTGCGTCGACCGTCGGTGGTTGCTCCACAACAGGGCTTTTAGATGCGAACAGGCGTGAAGGGTTCGAGTTAAAGATCTTATTTTCCCGAATACACCGTTCACGCCGGGCTACTTTCTTCTTGGCCAGGGCCAATGCGCGTATCTTATCCAAATGTGTCTGTTTGATGGTCAACAGATTGCCCAAATTTATCGTGTGATAGCGGTACCTTAGTTCTCTGGCAAAAGCCCGTACCTTTCGCGTAAAACGCCTGTTGGTCTGAATATATTCTATCACACATTGGATACGCGATACCAGCTGTCGTAGTGCCCTCACCTTGGTGTCAATTTGTTTAAGACGAATACGTGCCTTCTCCTCTGCAGTCTTTTCCTGCTTAGAACATGGGGTCAGGACACGCATCGCTGCATATACTGCATTGTCGACGTCGGTGAGATCACTGGATGGGGATAGATGATCGTCCAAAATTTCGTTTAGTAGGGTCAGTTGTTCGCCCTTTACATACGTCCGTTTGTATTTGGGACGTGGTCGTTTGTCAAAGTTTAAATCGGTATCGAGAAGATCGCGAAATTGTTTTCTTAAATTGTCTGAGACAGAAAGGGATTTATTTAGATCGGCATCATTCTGTGTGGGAGTTGAACTTGTTCTGGTGTTAGACTCTAGCACAGTATCTGTGTTGGCTTGATTTAACAAGTCCGTCTGTGCCTCAGTAACTACGCTGCCACCGAAAGTTACCGGTTGATCCCGCTCTATGATGTTATTGGTCGAGCTCTCACCGTTGACCGCAGAATCCTGTTCAACTTCCACCACTGCAGTTTCAGCAACCCTAGCTTCTTCGCGAGCTACTCGATTATCGTCATGTCCGGTAGGTATGTTTAATTTTATAATTCGGGCTACATGGTCACGCAGATTTTGTGGCGTTAAATTAGAGTGTTCGGGATGCATCTGGCACCATATGGCGTGCATCCTTGCCATGTACCCTCTCTTATTTGGCTCACTTTGTGTGCGGCACGTGAGCAAATCTCTCCTCAAGCTGTCCGTCCACTCCAGGCGCACGAGACGAGAAGATGAATTTTGACTGGTTCCGCCTTTATTAGCGGGCCCACCCGAGAGACCCGCAGCACGACCAGCCTTCCTAGTTCTTTTACCGTCTGGAACTAGTAGAAAACCTGTTAGGGGTAGTTAGCCCGTTAACAGAGACCACCATTTAGCGCTGGTTGACTCCACGCACCAGGTACCAGAAAGTACCTGGCCTTAGCTCGGGGACCCGGGAGCGCTACTTCCCGAATTGTCGTAGCAACCGACTACCGAAGCAACCGGGTGTTACAACAAGCCCCTGGGGGTTTATTATTATTATTATTATTATTATTATTATTATTATTATTATTATTATTATATGTAGTGTTTGAAGTTTTGTTATTAAATGGCTGTTCAAATTGCTTAGATATTATTTTCATGAGAGAACGACATTGATCATATGACAAAAGTTGCGCAGTCTCATTAAGAATTGATTGATTAGAATTATGATGGTGTGCAATATATAATTTTTCCAGCATGTCTAAGAGTGCCCCCTTTTTAGCAAAATGTAACGGTTCAAAATTATCAGCGATCACAAATTCGTGATCGGTTTCCAAAATGTGTTCAGCTATTGAAGAATAATTTTTTAAATTAGAAGCCTTAATTGCCGCTAAATGTTCAGAAAATCTAGTACAGAGACGTCGGCCAGACTGACCAACATAGAGGGCCCCACATTGACATTCGAATTTATAAACGCCTGATCTGTGTAAAGGATTAATAGTATCTTTGTTTTTAGTGAGAAGACTTGCGATGGTATTACGAGAAGAAAAAGTTAGTTTAACGCCATTTTCATGAAAAAATTTACGGAACCCGTTCACTTGTGAGGATATATATGGAATAGAAGCATATCTCAAATTAGGTGATTTTATAGATTTAGTTAAATTCGGAAACAACGATGTGTAAAGTGCTTATTTAAATGTTTAGAAAAAATTTTAAATATAAAATCGGTTTCATAACCGTTAGCATGCCCTATATGTATTATAATGGATAATTCACGAAGAAAATTAGTGGTGTTAAGCGGATAGGAAAATAATCTATTAAAAGAATAGTTGAAAAAAGCTAATTTGTGAGAAATAGGATGAGAAGAAAGTTGGTGAATACAATGGTCTGTATGTGTTGATTTACGAAATACAGAGATTTCAAAACGTTTGGAATAATGGCCTCTTTTCATGGTGATGTCCAAAAAATTAATTTTGTTATTTTCCTCAAATTCTAGAGTAAATTTAATTCTGTCATGCAGGTTGTTAAGGAAATTTAAAAATTGCAATGCCTGGTCCCGAGTACCAGTCCAAACTACAAGTACGTCATCCACATAACGCCTCCAGAAACCAAGATATTCTAAACATGGGTGATTTGAATCGAAAATTAAACCCTCTAGATAATTCACGAAAAAATTGGCCATGAACGGTGAGCAAGAGTTAGATAGCAAATTAAATAGCAAATTATGAGTTGACTATTACACCAAATTAAAGCTGAAACTACGTAGATTCCTAATGTTTTTGTCGGCCAGCTTGCAACCTGTCGGTTTTTTCAGTCCGACCGAATTTAAATAATAGAAAAACTATGTCTTTTGCCACCGACATGTGGCAAGCGACACGTATTTTTTTTTATCGGCCGAAAAACGGTTTGAAGTGGTGAAATCGCCCTCCAAAAATTGGGGTAAAAATTTAATTTTTTAAATATCTCGAAAACGGTAAGAGATAGAGCAAAAGTTTAAATTGACAGTGTTGTTCTTTTTTAAAGAGCTATCTACTGGTATGCAATTCGTTCAAATTGTGTCATCAGGGGTGGCTGGGGGTTAAAATTTAGGGGTTAATTTTGCAAAAAGGGGATGAAAATTAAACAATATAAAAATTCTGTTTACAGATTTGAAATTTACGTCAGAAAATCTAATTGACCTGTTTTTGCTCAATGTCTTAATATTAAGTCTAGGGGTAGTTAACTAGGTGGTGACTGTGTCGAATAGTCGTACTACTTGGGTAGTTCAAGAAGTTCTTCTTCATGGAAAATAGTTTAAGACATTTAGAATAACGTAGAAATGAAATTTTCGATTTCAAAATTCGGTTTGAGCAACACTGGAGAGGGGGTGAGTCACCCTCTTAAATTACATACTAGTTAACATACACTCATTTTAATATTAACACACTGACAGTGGGTAATAATGTTACAATAAGTGGTTCTGAAGTTGGACTATCGTATGTAAGGTTTTTATTAAGTTTCCATTCATTGTGCAAATATCGTTATTTTCGGTATCGATAATTTTCGATAACGAAAACTATAACATCCATTAAAAAACAAACCTTATAAAAACCTTACATACGACAGTCCAACTTCAGAACCACTTATTCTGACATTATTACCCATTGTCAGTGTGTTAATATTAAAAATGAGTGTATGTTAACTATTATGTAATTTAAGAGGGTGACTCACCCCCTCTCCAATGTTGCTCAAACTGAATTTTGAAATCGAAAATTTCATTTCTACGTTTTTCTAAATGTCTTAAACTATTTTCCATGAAGAAAAACTTCTTGAACTACCCAAGTAGTACGACTATTCGACACAGTCACCTCCTAGGTAACTACCCCTAGACTTAATATTAGGACATTGAGCAAAAACTAGACAATTAGATTTTTTGACGTAGACTTCAAAACTGTAAACAAAATTTTTATATTGTTTAATTTTCACCCCTTTTTTGCAAAATTAACCCCTAAATTTTAACCCCCAACGACCACTGTTGATGTAATTTGAACAAATTTAATATCAATAGATAGCTCTTTTAAAAAAAAGCAATATCGCCAATTTAAACTTTTGCTCTATCTCTTACCGTTTTCAAGTTATTTAAAAAATTAAATTTTTACACCAATATTTGGAGGGCGATTTCACCCCTTCAAACTGTTTTTCCGCCGATAAAAAAAAATATGTGTCGCTTATTTTTTAGTGTTCTACAACATATCTAAGTTTCATCAAAATCGATAGGTTCGGCCTCGGGCCCTTTACTTGTTAGTGCAATTTTGAAATGACATGTTACCGGCGTTGCTACCGTTACTCAGATTTTGATTAAATTCATAGGGGACTATCTAAGAGTCAAACTGCATAATTTCTGAAAATTTCATTAAGAACAATCGAATAGTTCAGAAGTTATGCCGCTTGCTGCAAAATTGGAGACACACAGACGGACGGACAGACAGACACCAAACCAAAATTGTTCAGGAACCTCTAAAACGTAAAGTGCGCGTAAAAAATTTTATTTTGGAGGGAAAAAATTTTTTATTTTTCAAAAGTGATCACAATGCTTCCGCTACTTTAGTAGTTTGGGAAGCAAAATAAAAACGGTCTACAAATTAATAAAAAAAAATTTTTTTCATATAACATCAATACCTATAAATAAAATAGAAGGTTCTGTCTGTGTTTTTTGAATTTTTAAGTATTAGTATGTTTTTCAGTTAGAAAATTCGACATATATGCCAAATATAACTTTAAAAAAAATTGTCTGCCTGTCTGTCTGTCTGTTTGTACAAACCGATTTAACTCAAAAACTGTTAAAGTTATTGAGTTGAAATTTACAGGGAATATAGGTAGTAACCTGCCGATCAATGTTAACCACATTTTAATGTGATCTCCCAAATGGTTATATACAGGATGATTCAAATATAATCTTCATTAAAAGTTTATGGTCTTCTAAATAAAGTAGATTTTTGAAAAACTGGTTATAGAAGTTTTCAAATATGAAGATTTTAATTAAAATATTTTTAACTTGGTGCCATTTCCGGTTATACCGGAAGTTGACAACAAATTTGTTATTTGAAGTTTTTTTTTAACAGCAAATTTGAATTCGCTGGAAATTGTTACTAATATTCTATGTGAAAGTGACATTTCAGCTTTTTGACTTGATACAAGCTGGTCACATTAAGCATTTTTTAAATATTTTTGTTTATTATGCAAATCTTTTCTTTTTTTCTTTTTTCAAATGAATCACCTAAGATTACCTAGGTTACGATAAAAATAATATTGAAAACTTTAAATGTTAACTTCACAACTTTTTTACTAAAATTTCGCTTTAGAAAAGGATAGTAGTAAAGTTTAATTACGGAAGAACTGAACGTAATTTTAAAAAGTCCACCAGGGTTCTGTGATCCCGAAAAGATCTAAAACTGAATTAATTTTAAAACTATCAATATGGAAATCTGTGGAAAGATCTCAGAGTGTGAAAATTAGATATATTAATGGTTACTTCCGAGTCGTTTGGCGAGCGGAGCGAAGCATTACATGGAATTAACCTTTTATAAAATTTTGAACTGTTTGGCGAGCGAAGCGAACCACTTTTAAGAACTGGTTTGAAACTAAATTTGTCCGATTTGTTTCGGAATAACTGATTTAAAGTAGCTTTACTCACAGTTAGGATAATTTTACACGAATGAAAATAGTCAAAGGAGGTCAAAAATAAATTAATGAACACTTTTTCTCACTTTCTGAGAATTAATTCAGTAAAGAGTAAAATAGGGAATAAACGTAAAAAAATGTGGGAGAGATCAACGTTTACATTTTCAACGCCTACTGTTCTAGCGTCTCCAACAATGAGTCAGTTACTTTAGGAAATGTTTAAATATAATGCAAACAGATTTATAGGGAAATATAGGGATTTAAATTTTCCAGTAGGAATAGGAAGGATACTTATTTAGAGTAAATTCTACAAAATATTAGGTATTTTAAAAATATATAATACTTGAGTATTTTAAATCAACATAATTTTTTTAAATCTATACCAAATTTGTTGACACCTTCTTAATAGGCTTACGTTAGATTTTTAGTCTATGTTATATGTTTGAATAAACGACCAATTAGTTTTTGAAAATGTTCAATTGTTTCTAGATAACTAGCCAAAGGGAGAAATTAAAGAGGATTGATGAGTAAGCTTATCAATAAATGAAGCCTATCATTTCAGCTTATGATAAGAAAATAGGGGCAAAATATTTAGGCAAACTACTTAAAAGGAATTACCTTTACAAAATTATGAAATTCACGCTTGCGAAGCCGCGGGTAAGGGCTAATTATAAAATAAAATTAGCCCTACTATTTTCTAAAATTGCTTAAAAATAATTATTTTTTTCTCTCCATTAAACTTTAGAAGCCGTCGTTATAAAAAATTATGTTCGATACATATGCGTAAAGTGAGGTATCCAACAGGCTTAAACTGGGGCACTCGCTAAAGGGACTGACGCATTACACAATGAAATCTCGTTGTGTATACGTCAGTCCCTTAGACTCGGCCCCAATTTAAGCCTACTAGAATACCTCTCTTTACGCATATGTATCGAAAATAACTATTCTGACTTGACTTTACAAAAAAGTTTGTAATTTCCATAGTT